>JAAGNO010021904.1:125063-150601 GCA_033439905.1 Ceryle rudis
TTTCCAGCCCCACCTGGATCTGTTCCCGTGTGGCCTGCCCTGGGTGTTCCTGCTCTGGCAGGGGGGTTGGACTCGATGATCTCCAGGGGTCCCTTCCAACCCCTGCCATGCTGTGATTCTGTGACTGCTGTCCTATCTGCCACTGATTCCCCATCACCTATTTATTAGGCAAACATTATTTCAACCCAAATGACATATTATAGATTTAATGATTGCAACAGGTACAGTCCTGAGGAACCACAGAAATGGGAGGAAATTGTAGGAATTACAGGAACTTGCAGAAGCCCTGGGAAATACCTGCTTCTGAAGCAGCTCTCTGAGGTTTCTCTGAAGAGAGGTATCTCCCCATTTGATTGAAGAAGTGATTTGACTCTAGTCCCTAAATATCTCCCCTGTCCTTCTTACTTTCTCCAGGAAAAGGTTCACACGACAGTGGAAGTCTGAGGAAGCCCATGGAAGAATTTACAATGGACACCCCCAAAGGTGGGTAGACAACACAAGCCATAGCCACGACTATCTTATTACATCTACACGAAGAACAGGCAAAGAAAGCTACCTCTGCAAATGAACAACAACTAACTAAAGCTAGCCCATGGAGCAGATGCAGGTATGAAACAGATTCTGAGAGGGGTATGTCTGCTCGATGCAGTTCTAGATACATTTGCTGATCCAAATCCTACCACGGAAGTCAGCCACTCCCTCAGAACCACTTCATCATCCTTACATATTGAGTCCTTTATATTACTGCTATTATCCAGTTTTGAGAAAAGCTATTTTGCATATGCTTTGAATTCTCCAGTGTTTATGTAACAGCCATACTATACCTTAAATGTATCTTCACTGTTAGGATTAAACAGCTGGTGTTTCCCAGATCCCAAAATAATAGGACCAGAAGCTCTGTTTTCTCCATAAGCATAAAGGGATACTGTTGCTGTTGTGCCAGCTGTTTCAAAATCCCCAGTGACTACAGTAATCTTCCAGTCTCCATCTGTAAAGTGAAAAAATAAAATCAAAATGCTTTTACAACTGTTACTGATATGTAGCAAGGTACTTGAAAAGTATAAATAAAAGCATAGTTTAGCCCAGGGACTGTAAGTACTATGCACCTCAAAGGTAATGATGCTGGGAGAGGCAACCGAAGAATGGCTAAATACTGCATCAATCAAACCTATCTTAGGCAAGTTGTCTCACTTTAAATATTTAGTAGGAGTTTTGCAGCGTACTAAAGATGGAAATATGACCACAGAGCCTGGTGAGATTCCAAGTGATAACTCTGTGGGTCATCAGGGAAAAAGCCCAACCTCCAGCATTTGGATTATGACAACACATATAACTAAAAAAATACAACAGGAAAAACTATTGAAAAATCCCAATTAAGAGCAATTTGCTCATATTTTATGTTGATGTGACACATCAACAAGAGCTCCGTTTGCCTGGATGGAGGCATGACATTGAGATTAGCATGAAAAGGAAAGGGATTTTTGAGAAAATTCTGAGACCAGACAAGGACTCTTTAGAAAATCATTTTATATAAAGCTTCCCTGATACTCCAATGTCATCTCTGCTCCCATACAATGCACGCGAGTTATTTAAATATCTGAAAGCAGATTAATATAAATCGTATTTTAAAAAAGAACAATTCATAATTGTAAAATGCATTTCTACATCTGAAAAGCTGGGATCACACGCTCTCCACCCCTCTTTTGATTGCAGCTTCTGCCTGTAAGAAACAAGTTCCACTTACGACTTAAACTCATTCTGTATGAGGCAAACAAAAAATGGAAAACCAGTCCACAGTCATCTTATAAATAAATGGCACAGTGTACACTGCAACTTCATTACTAGAAAGCTGCCTGGTTATACCTGCACGGATTAAATCTGTTGTCTGACAGAAGTATTTATCTTGGGCCAGTCCCAACATCACTCAGTAAATTTACCCCACAAAGACTGAACTGGAACAGGACGTTTGAGCTCCTATTTTCCAAATGTTTGAGGTCTGGTGCTGCCTGGTTTTGAAAGGCAATAGATTTTTAAGTGCAACAAATACACGGTTGGGAAGTCAGAAAACAGCAACAGCTCATTTGGTCTGATAATCAAACCTGGCCAGCAGGTCAGGGCAGGTGATTCTCCCCTGTACTCCTCTCTGGTGAGACCTCACCTGCAGCACTGCATCCAGCTCTGGGAACTGCAGCACATGAAAGACATGGACCTGTTGGAGCAGGTCCAGAGGAGGGGCATGAAAATGATCAGTGGGCTGGAGCACCTCTCCTATGATGAAAGGTTTTTGTTCAGCCTGGAGAAGAGAAGGCTCCAGGGAACCTTACTGCAGACTTTCAATATATAAAAGGGGCTTACAAGGAAGGCAAAGACTTTTTACCAAGGCCTGTAGAGACAGGATAAGGGGCAAAGGTTTTAAACTGAAAGAGCATAGATTTAGACAGGACATAAGGAAGAAGCTTCTTGCAATAACTGTGGTTAAGACACTGGCACAGGTTGCCAAGAGAAACTGTGGATGCCCCATCCCTGGATGTGTTCAAGGCCAGGCTGGATGGGGCTTTGAGCAACCTGGTCCAGAGGAAGGTGTCCCTGACCGGGGGAGGCGGGGGGGGGCTGGGACTCGATGAACTTTAAAGATCTCTTTCAACCCGAACTGCCGTGATTCTGTAAAGGAAGGGAACCATCCAATTTCCACTAGAACTTGTCAGACTCTGGCTTGTTACAAACTCTTTTGTACCTTTGAAAATCTGCATCCTCACAGCTTTCTCTACAGACCCACTTTCTTGACAAAAGAACCATAGCACCAGGCTACAAAACACCAACATCAGTTAGAAGGGCGGAAAGCCTCTGTATGCTGAAGGTGGAAACAAAGAGCATAAGGCAGGAGCTCCCTGCCCCACAGTGGAGCTCATCTACCAAAAAAGTCGGCCTCTCCTGTTTTCAAACAACATAATATTAATACTTTAAATCCAAAGTTTCTTTGGACCATTTGGCTGGAATATAAGAACAAATCAATTTACAAGTACTTCTGAAACACGGTGCAGACAAAATGACCCACTATTCCTCCTAAAATTTCAAGTCCTTCAGAAACAAATATTCATTTTAAAGCAGGAAAAATGTATTTTCTTTTGGACTTGTTCCTTGCCTGATTTATTGTAGCTCAAGTGTTTCTGATAGCCTTCTCTATTCTATTAGCCTCTCCAAGACTCTCTTTTGTTAAGCAATGCAGTTTCACAACAACACAGTTGGTACTCTTGAGACTGTATATTCAAGCTAGCTCAACTCCTGCCTCCAAAGGATAAGTGTAGTATTAGTAAACAGTTTGGCACAAAAGTACAATTCTCAATGTAAAAAAGGGAATCAAACTTCCCCAAAAACCTGATAAAAAGAGTTTTAGTTTGTGCTCCTCTGTACTGACTTTGAGGCTTTTATGTTTTCTGGAAACCCACAGGACTTTGTGTTTGAAGTACAATGTGGGACAGGAGAAGAATCCTAAAATTTCTGATCTCTTCGGTGCCAGAAATCCTCGCTGCCTTCCTGCATGCTTCCAAACAGAGACTGAAAACAGTAACTGTTACAAACACATAATTCCCATTCTCTTTGGCATAAAACGCTGAGGTTTGTTTCAGTGAGGTAGAATACCAATAATTCTTTAATAACTGAAGAGGAAAACACATTGAGGAGAAAAGAATGCAGGAGAACATGTAATGAGGTGACTTTCATTTAGCACACATGGAGGAATGGTGCAACCTGGCACCAAGTGCATATCCCTGAGGACATCAGAAAGTGGTACCTTACCACAGATTACTTTCTAGAAATTTATTTTTTTTTCCCCAGAATATTAGAATCAATACAATAAACTAGAAAATTCTACCTCTCAGAAACAGAATTCTGTTAAAAAAACATTAAAAAAAACCCAAAAAAACCCTCAAACACAAAAACCCAACACAAAAGAAATAAAAACCAACAGAATAAACAACAACAAAACAAAAACAACAACAAAAGTGATACAGAATAAAAACTAGATATTTAAAAAAGGTCATGGGGAAAAAAGTGGACAAAAAGCTCAGCTCAGCTGCTCGTCCAGGAATTGGAGCAGTCCCTGTAGGTGGGGGATACCCAGCTTCAAGTCTTGTTCCCACTGTTCCGTATTTCAGCAAGTGTCCCAAAGAACAGCCTGTTTGATGTGTACGCTTTTGCCTACCTAACTCTGCCTGAAACATCTGCAACAAATGCACCTTGCTCTTCTGTGAAACAGGCCTGTTTTGACAGAGGGTGAGTTCTGTCATCAACAAAGCTCTTCTGGACAGCACAAAGACATCTCTCTCACAGAGTCAGGATGAGTGTCCCGTGAACAAAATGCTTACTGCAAGCCCAAGCCCATCCCTGGAGATCAGCCAGCTGAATACGCACTTGGATACCCCTGCTCTTTGTCAACTTCTGTTAGGCTTCTGGGGCCATTTTTACCTACTTCAGCTTTTACTGTATAACCAGACGAGCACAGCTTATATGACACTGCATAGAGATCCCGCTGTAGGTGCGGAAAGGACTGAGCAGACTGATTTGGACCATGCCAGGGAAGATCTCCAGGTGCAAGCCTTGTGGAAGTGAGGCAGGCGGAAAGGAGGGATGAGCTGACAGAAAATTAACACCTTCTGAAAAAGGCATAGAGAAGTAAAGTGCAAAGACACTTGAGATTCAAAATAAAGCTTATAATAGAGTGGAATTGGAATATAATTTGTAAAATAACTGGATACAGATGTTATTATTAACTACTTGCCATCAATGTGGTATTTAAGACAAGGTATTTGGGTCTTTGTGGATATCTTGATTGATATAATAAACTACGAATAAACATTTTCCAATTTTCTCCCAACAGCTTCTAGATGATTGTTCAACCTACAGCATGAAACACTCCTCACAGCTGAAAAAATGTTATGTGTTATTAAAAATGTAATTTAATCTGCACTGGTTGCAAGGACAGAAAAGTCAAGCTGAACAAATAGGAAATCACAGGTAAAACAGAAGATTAAAAACTAATGGTGAGAACAAAATTATACATAGCCTAGGAGGAAGAATCGCGGTGTAAAATGTTAACTATGAAAAGTAAAAATGAAAATAGATCACAAATAAGTACCAGAAAAATCTGAATTTTCAAACAAACAGAGAGAAAATTAACATTATAGAAAGAAAAATGACAGAATAAAAAGAAAGCATAAACTAAGTGATTTATTGTCTCAATTAAAATTAAAAGTTTGGAGTTTTCTAAAATGTTCAAATAGTGTGCTGTAATTAATGCTTTTACATAAATACAAACGGCAACAAACGTGTAAAGCAATTAGTTCTGAAACAGAAACCATCTTCATTAAAGACAGAAGCCCAGATAAGCATTTACCATTTGCTGCTTCTTGCATTTTCAGCTGTTGATTTATTGGAAATTCTGCCAAAAAAAAAAAAAAAAAGAGCTGAGTTAAAGGATCTATCGTTTAACATTAAAGAGGAGGTTTGGAAGAAGACATGAAAAAGACATTCTGTGGTTCTAGCCAATGCAAGCAAACTTTCCTTCTCATCCATTCCCTCATTACTTTCTCACTGTCACCTATACCCGTTACACGGCGCAAACACAAAGCACGTTCTCTCTCAGAAATGTAACTAAGGAAGCCACAAAATGGTTAACTCTGATATTTAAAGTGTAAGTTCAGCCCAGATTTCTTCAGAAGAAAAACTTACAAATTACTGATGTTACTTCCATAAAGTTACAATAAACCTTACCTTGAGGGTACAGCTCAATTTCTGAATGAATTACACCTTGGGACATAAATGGAAGCCACCTAAGAATAAGAAACAAAATAAGGAAGAGGTAGGAATCATTTCTTTTCTCCACCATATATACCAGAGAATTGAAGGATTCCCATCATACTTCCATACTGAATACATATAACGGCCAAGGATCTCTACCTCTAAGCTTTTAGTATTTGAGTTGATAGATGTTACAGTAGAAATGATTTGACCTAATGAAGAATTATATTTGTGTGAATGTAAGAGCTGTGTAAGTGTAAAACATACCTGTGTCGGATTAGGAGACTCCTGCGGCAGGACTGTAGTTATTTGTATAGCTAACCAGAAGAACATGGCACAGGACATTTCTTTCAGTAGTATGGATTGAGTGCTAAGCATAATTTGTGTGTATCTATTGCACTGTTCCTTAAAATCAAGTTTCAGTGTAAAAAATAAGTACAAAAAACGCAGAACCAAATACTTCTCTTCCTTATTCCTCCTACAAATTGAGGTACAGATGAAGCTGAGAAAGTACAAACTGAGGCAAACACTGGTTCAGTTTCTTAGTCATGTTACTCTAGGCTACAGATAATTAGGAAACCTTTTCATTCAGAACATGGATTATCAACTCTTTTCACTTTCTCCTGCTTGGTATAAAAATCAGCTGGTTTTCAGGGGGGTGGGGGGTGGGAATTAAATAAATTAACAAGCTTCTGGGTTGTTGATTTCTATTTACTCGGTCCAATCCCATGGACTCTCCAGGAATGACCTGAACTGTTCCATCTCCTATGAAGCCTCTTGGGAATCCAGCATAAACTGGGCGGGAGGAGTTCAGAGCAGCTTTTGAAGGTTCCTTATTTTTTCTCTTGAAAACATCAGCAGGCCAATGAATACAAGAACTCCTCTCTAAGAAATAAGTTTTGTCTTACTAGACGATTACTTGTTTGTATCACTTCTGCTAAAACCTGAGCACACGTATCTTCTGCAATGCTAAATGTTAAAAGTATCGGTCTGTAACTAACAAATGCTGTATCATTGAAATTCAGTGAGAGCTGGGGGATGTTCAGAAACTAAAATCAGATTTTTAAGTGAGATAAAATGCTGATGTTTCCTTGACTAAATGAGAGAAAATACAGCCTTTGATTCATACCCTAGATCATAAAATATCAATGTAAAATAAAGCTGCGAGGCTGAAGATTAATAAATTAGAGACATTTCTGAAGAGCAAGAACTTCCCCCCTCCCTGAATAAAGCACAGCGTTGCAGCTTTACATTTTGACCAACATGTAAGCTATGGCTGATCCTCACCACTGACCTATTTTAGTCCTTTTTCAGCGGCAGAGTTTCCCTGTAGAAAAGTTAGGAATTAAAAAACCCCTCTCTCTGTTCGTTCTTAACAGTGTCTGTCACCAAATAGTTTTTGCTGATCAGCATCTGGTGTTAATGATCCCAGAATTAACACAGCACAGTGCCCTGACATGCATCATCCCTAAGCTGTGCTACCCACTGGAGCTCAGCTATGAAACAGAATTGATTTTCCATGAGTGGGGTAGGCAGCTGGCTTGGTTTCACTGTAGAACTTCCATTAGGAAATTTTAGCCATATTTGTTTAGAAAGGTAGCAACCACAGCTAGCAACAACAGCTGGTCTGCATCCAGAGAAATCCTTGGTCTTATACCACTACTTAAAAAGCATGTTACTGATTGAAGAAAAACCTCAGTTTTAGAGAGTTTGATCAAGGTGAGAGAGCACCAGCATTCCTGGTTTTGAGGATGTGACACCAAGAAGCTGTTCAAGGTTACGTAACAAATTCATTAAAATCCAGACGAAGTAACTAGGCATCCTGCATTTATTAAATACCATTAACTCCATGTTCTTAGTTAACCATTATTAATGCTGGTGCCTTGTCATGTGGTCACATTGTTTCTCTAGAGTTCATTTCACTCCAACGATGCACACGCCCTCAAGACAGACTGGACTATAATAACTGGACTGCCACAGTAGCAGTCCAATGCATACCCCTGGACTACCATCATATTTTTCCAAACATTCAAAACTCAGTATTTATCAACTGACTTTTAGGATGCTCATTTAACAAATGGAACAACCACAGGCATCAGATTTGTCCCTCTAGCAATGCTGCTGTTCATAAAGAGAGTGAATGCTAGTTCTGGATGGCAAATCTGTTTTCTTTCCCATTCAGGAATAGATTTGATTTAGACCCTTTTTGTGTGCTTTATCTTTTCTTCCTAAATAGTCAGTCACACTTATAGCACTGACCCCTGTACGATAAGGCTGCACCGTACAATCTAGTAACACCACTGCAGTACAAGCATTTAACCTTTGCTATGGACCAGAGAGCATATTCACTCACGCAATCCGTTCTGGAACAACACATTTGGCAGCTTTTATGAAACTACAAAATAAATCACAATTTTTCTTTCCCTGGAAAATTCACAGTTAGACCATTGATTGGCATAATACAATCAGTGATACATATTTAAGAGTGTTGTTGTAGAAACTACCTTTCACAATTGAAAACGTATTCCCAGTTGTTCTCAGCTTCTCTGACGACGACTTTATCACAGTACCAATACCGGGACCCGGCATTAGCCTCACAGCGCAACAGCACCTTCCGCAGCTTCCCCAGCGAGACAGCTTCCACTCCAAAAGCACTGACCTAGAAGACACGCCACAATTTGCCACCGCTAAGTGAGTCTGAACGCTGAAGTGTTTTAAAAGCCTGATTAACCCTCACAATGTACAAAGATTCCCGGGTTGGTCTCTGTTCAAAGCGTTGGGATCTGAAAAGCTAGATGTCTTTTGATTACGTACCCGAGTAAATGAGAAACGCAACTCAACTCAGACTGCAGTAACAAACCCAAATAAATCAGGTTTTCAGCCATCATCCGAAACACTGCACATGACCCTTCTCTACTGCTTCAATACCTTGCCAGTTACAATTATTCCTCTCTAGGTACGAATGAGTTAAAGCTTTTATGTCCTTTGTTGATATTTATTTAAAATACAGACATTCTCATCCTTTCCTCCTTTTGGTCTCACCTCTCCTGTTTACATTTTATTCCGCTGAAGAGACTGAAATCTGACAAGCCACTTTCCCCTTGTTACTCATTTAGGTTTGAGCTTACAGTTGGTGAAGTTTGTTTTCATAGGAGCATGAAGCTGAGCAGGTGAAAGGTTCAGGTCGGTGATATTCTGTCACGGTAAAAAGCATATAGCTTTCTCTCTCTAAATGTAACGGTTCAGGTCACACTTCTCACAATAAAAGGAAAATGAAGGAAAGAACTACTCTGGAAAATTCATATCTGTAAAGTTCTCAGTCCTCAGCAAATGGCAGAGCTGAGACTGCCTGGGCAACTTTAGTTCTCCCTTGTGTATATATATGATCCTTGTGTAATATATGATCACAAGCTCTTCTTGCTGAAGCATCCTGCCTCAATTTATGCACAGGCAGAACTGCAGCTTTTGAATACTTCTTTTTATCTTCATTATCTTGATGACTCTATGCATTATTTACCGCAACCACCCAAACGGTTCAGTGAAGCAGAACTGATTTCCCCAGTGACTTCAATTTTGCACTTTTTCCATAATACCCCAGTTTTCTGCAAACACCGAAATCTATTTTTTGAAAGGCCATCTGCGTAATATTTCATTCTAGATAGTTAAAGTACAGAGATTATTGCCAGAAGCTGTCAAGATGCAAAGCCGGTTGGGTGTTCTGCTGAGAAAAAGAGGGGTTAATTTATCGACATATTTAGCATTTCAAAGAGCTTACTGTGTCCAGAGCAGAATTTTCTTGAAACAAACCTCAGTTCCAGCTGTGGTTGCTCAGAAAAGTTAAACTCGGTACGCAGCAAAACAGAAGCACACAAAAGGTGGTCACTGGGGCAAGCTTTACTTTAAGCAGTTTGCCCAATATCGTGTAGCGTATCTATGGCAGGGATTAAATGGACTCGTTCCAGTCAGCACTCAACTGCCTGTGTCATAACGTGATATATGCCAGGCCCTGCTCTGCTGCTCTGTACTATCCACTGCCTCCTTCACCGTTTCCATAACAAAGTGCACTTAGAGCCACACCCTGAGTTAGCCCTTCTATAAACAATGGGCTGCACTTGCCATCACTCCGGGTAGAATAATTCCCCCGGAAAGCTCCACGTAAATTCTGAATTTCAACTGGAGCAGAACTTTGTATCTAATACATTAGCAATGGTATAAGATAGGTATTTTAAATAGTGTAAATACCTCTGAAGTTTCCCAGTGGATTATTTTTATGCTTAGCATTTTGCTTTTTATTTTGTAATTAGGTATTCCATTAACAGCTTGGTACCATTTGTTAGGCATACCAGTGTTAATTCTCAATAGCTCATGAAGGAAGAAACAGGCTTAATAGAAGGTCATAAGATTGCTAATGGCAGAGCTAAGATTAAATTCAGTAATTCCCTCTGTACACTACTGCAGAAAATATGGATGAGGTATATTTTCCTTATGGAGGAAATAGGAGGTAATTGAAAGAAAAATTAATTTCAATCTGCCTTGCATTAATCACAATTTTAAACCATTACACATGAAAAGAAATACATAACAAACAGTCCTACTAAGATGGGAAATCATGGAACCGTTTCTGTGCAGTCCTTTGGAATCAGCTCTACTTAGTATGCCTTAAAAGAATACATTTAATATTCACAGGCAGCTCTTATCATCCTGGAGGGGTTCTTCATATAATGCTCTCTTCCCCTTTTCCTACCTGTGTTTTCACTCCTTCTAGTTATCCTTGCATTAGCATTAAATTATTTTCCCTTGTTCTTAAAAATGATTTTGCTAAATCTCTGTGATCTTTTTTCGTTAGGAACCGCTAGGACCACTAACAGTTATGCAGTTACATTTCATAAGCAAATTGTTTTCCAGACTTACCATTCCTCTCTGAAATGCCACTGGTGTACCAGATTTCTGCAGAAGTCTCAGACCAGAATCTCCTCTTTCTCCATAGACACACAGATAAACTGCAGAATCTGTACCCGCTTGTTCCATCTCACCGGTGTAGACGTAAACATGGTATAAAACAACTTCCAAAAATAACCAAAAGAAGAAAATAACACACATAAACACAATTCATTTGACTCATCGCTCCAGCTTAAGGGAAACAATGCTAGAAAATTTTATTTGCTTTTAATTTGATGGACTACGTTTCCCAGAAATCAGTCTAATCTGTTTTTAAGATTGCTAACATTATGTTAGCAGCATTATGCAGCAGATGGAACATAATTCAGATGACATTAATACCATAAACCAGGTAACTGATATACAAATAACTTCGCAACTGAAGTACACACATACTTGGGTAGATAGGTTTTCCAGCTTCCACTACTGGAAGTTCACAGAGAAAATCTCTATCATCACGATTCTTTGACAACCATGTGTTTGTTGGAAAATCCAGTGTTTTCTTGCTCTTTAGATGTTGCAGTGTCACCTAGAGAAGAAGCAATTCCAACTATGACTCAGTTCACACTTTCCATTGCTTTGCTTCTCAACAGCAAAACATATTTGTCTATATCTTCTACCTCAGAAAACAGAAACACGATCAGCAAACATGACATATAACATTGCACTATGAAAACGTTATTTTGGCCACTTCTTGGCAACTTGACTCCTCACTAAAGAGGATCTTTATTCACATCCGTGGTATTGCAGCTGAAAGCTGCAAGCCTCTAATGCTTGAGTATGTCTTGGACTTGAAAATTATCTTATTCTTGAAACAAACCAATCTGTAATTGAAATTTCCTTGGGTTTTTTTGCCATAAGAAATGTCACCAATTCTGATTTGTGTCAGCAAACCACCTCTACGTAACACTGCCTGGAGTACTGGAGACTGAAAACTTCCTGCTAAGCGAGGTTAGGTGAGACTGAGCTTTTGGAAGACGTGGAAAGATTGACACATTTTTATATTAAGAACGAAAACAGGATGAAACTCATCATCTATAGCCTGAACATTGGCAAGGAGAGGCTATGTTGAAATATTAAATCAGTTTGTATTATATTTGGCTCTTCTACTACAGCAGTACAGAAGATAACCTGGGTACTGACACCCTCTTTTTATTCATCTGAAGATAGAATTCAAATTCTTCAGTTATTTGCTACTGTACCTCATGATAGCTATCTTACTTGTTTCCTATAACTAAAGCGGTCTTTCCACTCTTTTATGGGAGCAGTTTTTCTTTTCCTTGAATTATAACAATGCTTACTACAGTTTTTCTCCATAGGCCTTCACTGGCAAAAGGAAATCAGTGCAAAAAAATTGTCATTCTGTAGTTGTGTTCTGTGTGTGCCTGTAGTATGTATAAGCCATGCAAACAAAATTATTAAGACAAGTATTCACATTCAAATCCTCACGCTTAGGAAATCAGGACAATATATGTCTTTACCTCACTTTCCCAATAAAATTCTATTCTAAGTAGAATAAAAGACTTTTATTTAAAATTAAAGCAGGTATTTATTCTAATGTGGAGTATTTTTGCAGCAGTGATTCTTAATCTCTAATGTTTATTGGCAGAGCTCCCCCTGCTGATAGGTAACAATTGCAAATATTAACTGCTTTGTCAGGAAAACACAGCTTTCAATCGAACGGCTTTCTTCCTGTGAAAAGAAACAGTCAAAATCCCAGGGTTACCCTACAAAATTTGGACAAAAAAATGTTAAAAATTTTGTAACCACCGGGATGAAGAAACTGAAATATTTCTCTTTAAATTCGGGTTTGATACAGTTAAGGCCTTTGGGTTCGTGTCAGAAATCTGTTAATACTGTGCAATTCTGGTTGTCTAAATCAGGCTTTTTAAGAGGAATTAAAGGCTGAAAGATAAGCTTGTCCCTTTTACAGATTCAAAATAAGAAAGAGAAGGCAAATAATAACTTGCAATTCTGAAATAAATCTCACATGGGGGGCGGTGTTAGCAAGAATTTAATCTGGCAAACCGCTAAATATCACGAGAAAAACAAGGGTTAAAACAGAAGCAGAAAAGAAAGATTCCTTCACCAAATTGAAAAAAAAAAACCAAAACAAGAGTTTCTTTTTCCATGAAAATGGCTGTATGTGGGAGCTATGTTTGGGCCAGCTAGGTCTAACCTACTCTTAAGCAAACTTTGCTCCTTCTTTACATGGGCTCGTCATGGGAGAGTTGTTGCTCCATCACTTTCAATTTTTCATAGCTGGAATTCAAAGCTAGAATCTCCCTTCTCCCTTACACACACTGAAGAGTACAGATGAGCTTTCAGAAAGCAAAACTTGGCAGAAGCCTTCAATACACTAAAATTGTTATCTATGAACTACATTAATTAGGAATAATTGCAAAAAAAACCTGCTAGATGTTTCCAGCTGTCAGAAGGTGGCCTGTACCAGTGCTTTTGTCATCTCTAGAGCAACCCAAGAAGACTAACCAATAAGAACAGATCACAGTCAGCATTTTTTGATCTATGAATCTGTGGCTTCCTGAAAAGATGGGCTTTTAGTTCACATAAAATTACTACAGCCGAAAAAATCATCACTGATAAAAATCTCACCCTTTGTAAGTTCCATTCCGATTGTTCATTGAGTCCATCATCGAGTTCAATTCTTATCTTGTAGATATTCCCGATGGCTTTTATTTTAACCTGAATAAAGCCAGAACAATAAATCATATAACTACAGACAAAAATATATACAACTTACACTGTAAACTTGCATGGTAGAGGCTGCACACTGATTAACTAAGGCCATGCGCTGCAAACTAACACTGTATTTGTTACACGATTAAAAGACATCGCGGTCTCCCACACATACAGAAGAGGTAGCATCCTGAATCCATGCTTAAAACTGTCACAGCCTTCAGGATGAGCAACACCCTCAACATTTCCCTTCCTCTATTTACAATCATCACATGTGAAATAACTCAATAATCCACTTCTCTTTTACGCACATTTTGCCATTCCTTCAGCGTGGGCTCTATTTCTGGGAAAAAATATCACGGGGGGGGAAGAGATATACAAAACTGCATCTTTCTTTGCAATTGGCTCCAGATTTCTCTGAGCTACTCCAGTATCTGAGTATACAGGAACAGCACACGACATTTGATTGGCAGATTTAGGATTACAGGATCCAGAAAAGAGGCTGCTTCTGTTTTGTCTAAGCAGATTTCTGTCTGAGCCCCAGTTTGACCAGATTACAGCCTAGTGAAATCACAGTGCTTGCCAGGGGAATGATTAGGCAAATATTTGAACTTCTCAAAGTTTCAAAAGCAGAAAAGTTGGCGAGGGCCTTTCATGAGAGAAATGTGGAATATAAAATTAAATCCGCTCAACTACAGGGCGCAAATCTTTCGTAACGTAGCACAGCAACGTTACCGTAAACTCTAGTACAGCAAAGTGAAGGATATAAAACTTTTGGAGACCTTACAGAATAAGCTCTCAAAAGGTGGCAGAACATTTCCAAAACTTTGAAAATCACTGATACTGTCTTTGCTTTCTGACTACGATTGGATTTCTTTGCACTTTGCATTTTCAAGCATTATATGTGCTCTTACTTATGGAATCTACCCTATGTAACCCTGTCCCACTTCTCTGGGTTTACTGGAACTTTAACCATTCCTTGAAGTGAGCGTAAATCATTTTAGATCATTTGTAATGGACCGCTAGGAAAAGTAAATGCTTTATCATATTATTTCTCAAATAATAATTCTATTAAGAAGAGGTTGCTAACAGCCCACTCCACTCCATTTATATATATAATAAAAAAAAAATCCCAACTTTTTACACTGTACAAAAGTTATTTTTTCCTAGAAGGAACCCTCTGGTATCCTTGATTTTTCTCATGCACAGTCTTTGCAAGGATTAAACAGACAATGACAACTCACATAGGTAAGGTAAAAGGGAAGAACAGACGTGAATGGTTTTAATTTCTCAAGACAGTTCTACTCAATTTTTTTATAGTTGTACAAGCTGCTCATAAAATGAAAGGTTAAAGAAAACTGACACCAAATTGCCTGATTATTACAGGCCTTCAGAAGATGTTCCCTTCCCAGAAGTCCTGGCCAGAGCTATGGCTAAACTGATTACTTTAAAAAATAGAATTTGTTCTTCTCTCCTCTAGAAAGTATCAGTGAAACCATATCAAGTTCAAAGATGCAAATGATAAAAAGATGAGGCAATATTTTTTAAGTCTTGCATTCTTATCCTCATTTCAAGACTTACCCTGATAAACAAGTACAGGATAAATTTTAAAGGGGAGGTGGGGAAAAAAAAAAAAAGAAAAGAAAAAAGAGCTCTTACTCATAGGCTTTTTCTTGGTGGATTTATCTACTGCAGACTAAAGAGTGAAAAGCGCTTTGGTGACATTTGCTGTTTCATGCCTGAAAGCAATAGTGGCAGCACGATGTAAAGAATCATAGTAGTAGCCCCAGGTGCCAAGAGAAAGATTCTGCTCTCTCACGAGATCAATATTCACAGCGTGCAGCCATAATGGGCAATATCTATTTTAGAGAAGAAAAATGGGTCCATCTCTTAAGAATGTATGGATTAACATTGCAAACATGCCATTACCCAACACTGCTTATAAATTATTCACTAATTAGGAGAACAGGATTCCCCGTGGATCATTATCTAGTCAACACGTTTGGAAAGGGAACATTACGGTTGGTTATCTTCTGCCTCTGCCCTATTCATAGAGAGTATTATTACTAATACTATTGACAGCAACAACCTCCGTTTGTGCCAAGATTGTAATAGAAGAGTTGATAAGTGCAGAAAAAAAATGTTCACAGAGTGTGAAAAATATAACTTCTTCTTCAGTCAGCTGAATAAAGCAATGCTTTACATGCACCTCAGACAGAAAGATTTAAACAAAACAGAAGTTTTAGCCCCCTTGGTAATTTCCTCTCAGCCTACCTAGGCATCGTTTCCTTATTATACTAGAGGTGGGGTTATTCCTAAATAATAGCAGAACTCTTCTGTGTTTTCATGACATAACATGTAGGTTTTATTGGGCTCTTAGTGATTCCTTAGGTAAAGCTTCTGGTGTTTCAACTATTTGTAATATGGCAGCTGAAAAAAGGGGGTTCTTCCTTAACTGAACCAGTTCCACAGTATACAGTATCTAGTATGCTTGGAAAACAGTATGCCTGAGGATTTCAGTACTAAAGCTCCCTAAATAATACACAAGTCTTAATCAGACATGGCTCGTTTAGGAGTCAATAGTTTCTAAAGCTAGTTTCAAAATCAATTAACTTAAAGAAATCAATTTACTCCTGCAGCTGTCCCATTTGGGCTACTAGATGAGGGAGAGGGGGTTAAAAGAAGGAGCATTTCTTCTCTTGCTCACTACATGCACCAAGCTGATTTAATGCAGAATTCATAGGGATTAGATAGAGATTTATTGTATGGAGTAAACATCGGAGAAAAACATTTTTTCCTCTTCACATGACAGAATAATCTTTGGAAAGGTACACATTAGAATAATGTTCTTAGCCTTCATTAGCTACCTGAAATTCATCCTCCTGCCTGGGAAGGAACAGCTGCTTTCTGTTGTCCTTGCCAAGAGTTATTGGTCCAGCTACTCCTCCGTCTCCATATATCCAGAGAATGACATTTGCTTCAGTTCCTGCGTTTCCTGTCAGCGTTGACACTTTCCATTCATCATCTGAAGGAAGGGGACATTCACCACCTTGGGGATTTCTCATTTCCTCTGTGAAATACAGAACATTAGTGGGAGATGAAAATCGACATGAAACTGCCAGTCGCTGTTGTAACTTCAGCACATAAGGAGACCATAACAGAGAGGGGACTGCATGTTTTTCCACAGCAAGTGAGATAGTCCAAAAAGATTGATTTGTGTTTCTTGTCCAGGCCAAAATGCACTGATTAGTTGAGCCACAAGACTCAAGTGGAAAAGAACGAGTATCCCTCCCATGCAGTATCATCTTATTACTGTTTATACGCGCTCTGGGGCAGAGTAAGGACGCTATGACACAGAGTGGTGGCCATTAAATCAACATTTGTGGTTCCTTAGCCTGACATTTAGAAATGAGTAGGATTATTACCTCTAAATACTCCTCTAATGCCTTCTGTTGGGACATTATTAACACACAGCTGGGAATAGAGACCATTTTCATTTCAAATGAAAAAAAAAAAAAAACCTGTTGAGGAAATTAACTCTCTTAAAGCTAGGATTAGTTAAATACTGTAAAATACTCCAAAAAAAGCACAACATGTCCTCGCTCAACAACACTCAAGCGCGCAGCACCAGCATTTGGGCTAAGGCAGGTTCTGCATGAATGAGACAATAGCAGCACAGTAACACTTTATGAATAAATTTCACAGCTTTAATGGCAGAGCAAATATAATTTTGGAAAGCACATTTCACTTCAGAATAGAACCTAGCAATCTTTCATTTACCCCTAAGAGATACATATATATATATACAGCGTAAAGATGTCAAATGGTACCTTTGCACACGAGATGGGAAAAAATAGTCTTGGGATGAAGGAATTTAGTTTTGAGTATTCTCATCAAAGTGGAGTTTACAAACAACAGATGTCTGGAACACTACTTGTCGATAATGGGACCACTGACCACGAAGTCATCTCCAAAAGATGGAGTCCTTGCCCCAAGAATTTATAATCAGTTCTGACACAAGAGGCAGATACAAACCCTGAATTTGACTTTCTATATATTGTGTTCTGCAGGGGTTCCCAAACCACTTTTCAGGAGGCCTTTTCATGCGACTGCAGAGACGTTTTAATATGCTAACCATAATGAATACAATCTGTGCTGCAGATTAATTTTCCTTTGTATCCCCCAGCTCATTCTTCATCCATTAAGTAGCCTTCTATGAAGCAAGTTTTCGGAGGCCAGAGGCTCCAAACGCTTAATGGAATTCACTTATAATTTTGCAGAATTCATAAATAGTCACTGCTGCAGATTTGTTGAAGAATTCCCAGTGTATCACTATGTACATTCCTGATGCACCACACACCTCGCTATCAGAGCCCTTCACTTTTTTATTTGCTTGATTAAAATAGTGTATTTGGTTTCTCTGGGATGGAGTTTTTCCCTTCACTTATTAAACTGACTTTACCTCAAAGGAAAAAAAAACGACCAACCAACAAAAAGAAAACCAAAACCAAACCAAACCAAAATGAAACCAACCAACCAACCAATTAAAAACAAAACACAAACAACCCCACAACCTAAACAAAACCCAACCCAAATCAAACAGAAGAACAAGTTATGCAAAAGCACTCACCACCAGCAGAATGGTGCCCAGCTATTCTCTAACTACTACTTTGGAAAAACTCCTATCCAGCTTTGTTACTCGGCATAAAAATACGTGTTACGGACTGTCCCGTTGGTCAGTTTGGGCCAGCTGTCCCAGCTGTGTCCCTTCCCAGACTCTTGACCTGTGTCCCCACCACCTACTCGCTGGGAGTGCAGAGTGACAAACAGAGATGGAAAAATTATGTCCATCCCAGCCAAGCCCAGTACAAATACTAGACAAAATAAAGCAACACCTATGACACAAATTTGCAAACTTTATCTGACTGTGTTTTGTTTCCAGCATTAAAATATAAGTTTGAAGGAAAAGTGAAAATCAGTTTTGAATCCTTGAGACTTGCTTCATAACAAACTTTTATGAGCAGGAAATTCCACATCCCATTGGAACATCGCTGAAGCAAACTGGGTAAGTGCAGAAGGATCGATTCAATACTGAGACATGGCCCTGACCTCCCCTTTAAACTTCCTCAAATAGGACTTTTATGATATTAAATAAACGTTTGCATTTTTTTTTTCTTAAAAGTTGTACTCAGAAAAGGAATTCTATAGATGCCCAGATCATCAGGTTGTCCTACAGGTTAAATCAACTCGGTAACTAAAGCATTGAACCTGAATTATAATCAACTAGCATCGAACTCGTAACTGGTGTAAAATAATTGCACGATGAATTCCAAAAGAACTGGGATTTCATACGAAGTTCAATAATAAGTAAGGACTACCTTCTGGAATCAGGGGAAACTTCTGCCCTGGTAAAGACTCTAAAATTTGGTTAATATCTTTAAGAAATTCAGAATTGACTTTCAGAGCAGTGCTTCTAGCAGTACTAGTATGACTTTAGAATGGTTATAGTAATTTGAAATAGGCAATAGTGTCATAATAATCACTGGTTTTATTTACTGTATTCTTGATCGTGACTGAGAGCAAGTAATTCTAAGAGAAAAAAGAAAAGCCACACAACAAAAATAAAGGAAAAGGCAAACATCACGTGTTTACCTGAGTAAAAACTTAATTACACTTGTCTTTCAGTGAACAAAATAACGGAGCTATAGCAAAATAGTTGCTGAAATCACATCTTTCTTACAGCAAAGAGATGACAATTTTCACAAAAATTACAGGTATTTAAGAAGCAGAAGGAATCCCAGGCTGCTCCCTCTGCTCAGCACAAGAATTCCATACTCAGGCTACTGCTATTCAAAGGAGCTACTGCAACCTCAAACTTCTTGAAAACAATTGTAACGAACAAACAACTCAAAGGCTTGGAATGCTTTTTGCCTTGTCATTTACTGTCTCTTCTTACAAAGGGAAATCGGTGACATTGATTTGCTACAGGCTAAAAATATTCCAGTCTGAAAAGAGGATTTGATGGTTACCCTGCATTAGTCATGGGAGTTTACACACTTCAGGACACCAGGCTCTAAATCTGTTGCAACAAAAATTCCTTCTGATAGGCCTGCATGAGAATGAAGTCAAAATCCTTCACATATTTCCATAAAAATAACATTATTTTTTTCTATTTACTTATCCTAAGTCTAAAGCAAAAGGAAAATTATCTTGTCCCAGAAGATCATAGGGTTGAGAGACACTTTTGAAATGAATATCAGAGCAGAAGCCTGGACAATAAAGTTGGTGCATTTTTATGACACCTTTCTGTGTCATCATTTCCAATGAAAATCAAATGGAAATGAGATCAGATTTTATTCATATCTTAATTTTTAATATATTTTACTTACAAGAGAAAGTAATGGTAAATAAAAGTATTCCAGACATCCAGGAAAGGAACAGGGAGGGTATAGAAATAATTTCTGAGAAATATAATTTGTTAGTAACAAAACTCAGTAATGTTCTTAGTGTCACAGACTGTGCTCATGTCATGGAACTTGATGACATCTCTCCCCCTGCTTCCACTGGCACACACAGGTGTGTTTTCAGCACTGAAATTTAAATGGGATTTGAGCAACACAAGGAACAAGCAAAGAGCAAATCCCCAGTGCCAAGTCCTTTGAGAAATCCCAGGAGGCCCTTGCACGCTCGCTAGTTGATACATAACAAGACACAAGTCTGTATTTTCAGCAGGGCTGTTGGTTTTTGGCTTGCTTTTGCAACTAGTACCAGAAGAGTAAAAAGGGGTTTTAAACCCCCAAAATTTTGGGTTGAGTTTTTAGTATGTTCTACTTCACCTCCTTTATTCCTAGATTTTGTGATTCTCTAACAATAGATATTATTTCCCTTCTGTTTTGAGCAGCAAATTTGATCAGGCTTGAGTCTATAATGTGGTGTCTTGCATTCAGTTTAGCTGACTTGTCTCTGACACACTGATATCTCCATCCTCTGAGCTGTTAAGTAGAAGCTGGGACCTGCCATCATCCTCGTACAGTGAAAGGAGTTCCCTGAGGAACGGAGAACTCACACTGCAACAGCAGAAGCCCCAAGTGCTGCAGCCCAGTTTTCAGTTTAATTAACCCTAAATCAATTATTATTTGTGAAAACAACCACCAAAACACAGGTACCAGTTAGCAGACACAGATATAAAGATGGCCTGGCCAGCCTAAGGGTTAATCTGCTTTGAGTTTGGATGCCAAGTGGACTGCTGCATTGTGCACTCAATACAAACATCACCCTTTGTCAAATGTTAACTGGGAGTTAATAAAGCAAATGAGCATTTAATGAATATCAGTTTAAAAATTAAGCTTCACCTCTGTGTGTCAAAAGTCAGTTACGTTTAAATTATTCCAAGTGAAAATATGTAACTAAAAATGATCATTTCCTTTGAAGGGCAGAGTAACTTTGATATTTCTATTCACGTTGCATAAGCAGAGTCCACATTTATGAATGTCAGAAATACTTCTTACAAAGTGCTATAGACTCTACGTAACCAATTTCATGGCAGATACTGCTTCTATAAAAGGATCCTTTGTATCCAACCCTAAAAACATCCAGCTTCTTTGAAAACAGGTTTGATGGCTTCGGTATTGTTGCCACGGGTTTCGGATACCGCGTATCTCACCAGTTGCTGGCAATCCACAACATGCTGGGAAGGCTTTGTGACACTATGATACAACATCAAGACAGAGAGATTAGAAATGGAAAGTAGGTGTTTTGAGCAAAGAATGGAAACAACACTGCCAGAGACAATTAACAGCAATTAATAATAAACACAGAATCATAGAATGTTCTAGGCTGGAAGGGACCTCTAGAGTCATCTGGTCCAACCTCCCTAGACAAGTAGGGACATCTCCACACCTATGCTTTGAATTTAACCAGGATACGTTCAATCAAATGAACTGATTTTAAATTCTTCCTGACTCTTCACCCTGCAGTTTATGAACAGGTATGCCATATTTGACATCTGGCTCATAGCTCCAGACTTTTCATGTTCACTTGGTCTGAGGACCAAGCTCAAAACCAAAGCAAGCAACCCACCTGAATTATTTGCTACATAAATGCCTTCAGGACTACCTCTAGCCGACGGAGCACGTCTCCCATAGTGGAAGGTCTAATATAATCCTGTCTATAAAGCTCACTCAAGGCAACAGATATCCTTCCACCACCTGAATGTGCCTCAATGTGCTGTGTGGAGTTCTGTAGTTTTTATTTATCCCATCTGCTTTTTGAGGCGATGTAACAATTCAGGCTGTGCAGGAGGGTCCTTGGGTATGTTGAAACAAAAGAGAGGCAGGAAGCAAACAGGATAATCCCCACTCTTTCAGAGACATATCATCCCCTATTTTTTAGTTCCTTAAACACATTCTTTGGTTACTAGGATGATGAATACTCTTGTAAAACTTCCGAGTAGGGGAAATCATTGTCTTAGACTTCTGTTGCTGAAAGAGAAAGTGGTTGTTTATTCTAGTAAAATATGCCTGGTAGACTCTCACTCCAGGAACACGACCAGAACACTGTTACCTGCCTAAACACAGGTATAAAGCTAACGTGCAGTGCACCAAAACCTTACTCCTTCACCCAGTGAATCATAAAGCAGAAAATAAGTGTGAGGCAGAATAAGTAAGAAATATCCCATTACTTCCAGCAAGTGTTGGACTGGGCTCTGTATTATATCAAACTCTTCATTTCCACAGAAATAGTCCTTCTAATAGATGGATTGGTAACGTGAAACTAGTCAACAGTTCTATGCTGATTTTTGCCTTATCAACAAACCACATTGCAATGCCCTTTTAAAAACACAATAACCAGTCGGGCGGTTTACGTCGCACGTATGTATGCAGAAGCCAGTAACCTTCCTGAGTCATTGTCCTTCCTGAGGTGAGTCACTGCATGGAAGGCAGACAAAGACAATACTATATCACAACTGGTTGGTAAACTGTTGCTTACTTGAGGGTGGAAAAGTTGAAAGGTTTTGAGATACTGGCTTCTGACCATTTGCTGGTTGGAGCTGAGATTCTCTGAAGTCTTTGTTCTCTTGATTGGGGGCTGCAGAAGTTCCCATAGGCTCTTCTCGGCCAACTAAAACAATGAAATGTAAATTCTGTTACCAGCTACAAATAATTTGCTTTTTCTTGCTCAGAAGCTTCATATGTTCAGTGACAAACACTAATATCAGACCACACAACCGTTCAACACAGCGGACACCAAAATCTTTTCTCTATGTATTGCAGAGCTACTGGCTATCATTTAGCTTCTGCTGTTAGCAGCACGCTACTAGAAGTGGAAAAAATCTGGTGTATCAATGAAAGTCCATTTACTGCTTTGAAAAATCTAAGTAACAATTTAACACTGATGTATTAATAAAACGACTTGTTAAAATGTAGTTTTCCCCACGATAAGCATCTCCACCCCTTTAAGAGTGGCAACATTGAAATGAAAACTGCTAGAGGCCATTTCTGTAATAAGAAGTGGCAAACAGACAATCTCGGTTGCTTTCATATAAAATATAAGCTCCTTTCATCTTCCTTTTACTGAGTAACAAGGATTCAGGAGAGCTCAAGTCTGTAACAAAGTGACATTTAGCTTTATTTTAATGGCATCAGTAAGCCCTGCTTTGTTGAGAATTTCCATTCAAAATCCAGCTCTTCCAAAAAATAACAAAGGAAAACACTTTCCTTCTTTCTACAGGGACACAGTGACTCAAACATTCTTGTCGAAGGGACTTTCATAATGCTTCTCTACGTCTCAATCACAATATACACAGATCAATTAATAATAAGACTAGCTGCATGCTTTGATACTTTCCTTTTGCTGGTCAAACCACTCAAGATGACCCTGTCTGGCAAAAATCGGACTGAATTCTCAAGTTCGAGCTGCTGGCCAGTTTAACATTTTCATGAGATGTTTCATTTCTTGACCCCCGTGACTATGTCCACGAGGTAAGAACACAAGTACCGTAATTCCACTGTTTTCTACAGTTACAATCCAAATCAGCTGACTACGTTTGGCAACCAACTGTTCACCACATTAAATACCTCATTCTCCCAAAGGAGAAGAGACAAGCAGACAACCCAGTGACGGTGAGCCAGAGTAGGCTGAGAGTTATTTTCTGGGTCCTGGCTAGCTGACGAGAACAGGTCAGCTCCCTAGTGAGGGAGCTTTCTGACTGCAGCAGCTCTCAGGTCTGACTATGGGGCAGAAGAATCACATAATCAATATACTAGCAGGGGAAGTACAATGTATTTCACACCATTAACAAAGGAACCAAACACTGCCAAGCAGAGTCTCTCTAAAGTCTGCTACTTTCCCTATAAAATCAGGGAAGGCTGTGGTATAGCTGACAGCAAGACACCTCCCGGGCTTCCATAATCGGTGGCCAGAATGGAAAATAGACCCAAGAAGTCAACTCCATCTCTAAATTGTCACCTGTTTCAATTCTTACATTAAAAAGTTTATTTGTTCAGTTAAAAAAAAATGTATTTCTTCTACATCAGTTATTGTTATAAAAATAAATAAAGAAAGAAAAATTAACTAGCTACATACAAGAAATTGTGAGCACAATAAACTTCTCACCTTTAGAATAACTGCAACACAACAAAGGAAATTGGGGTGCTCTAGGTGTTACACTTTTGCTTTGAATTTCTCATTCAGAAACACTAATCACTAAAGCAAACTAGAATATTAAGAAAGTACATACATTTGATGACCTGTGGATAGAAAAAAATGTTTCTCTCTCCAGTGTCAACGACTGGCTTCGTCTGGCCATCCGGCAGGAGACCGACATAAATCCCTTTATTTCGCACTGATTCTAGACTTACAGAACCAGTTTCCACATTCTTGTCGATTTTGAAGTGGCAGTATTCATCACCTGTGCCCTAGGGAATGGAAAACAGAAATGAGAACTCAACAACTGAACTAGCCAGGCAAGCTGGACGTGTAAGTATTGCTAACTTCTAATAATATTTCAGATCAACTCTAGGTTCTTCACATTCTCCTGTGTTATCACACACATACATATACGTACACACATAACTTGGCCTTACTCACACCTTTGTGAACAGAAAGGCCAATCACTAACTTAAGTGAAAGATCATATATGAAAGCATTCTGATTTCTGTTAGGATTTGGCGAAGTCTAGGATATATTCAAAGGAGATTCCCCCTTCATCGACTTACATCTTAATTACTCATTAGTGGGCTTTATCATCATTTATTTAGACTCGGTATCACTTTAAACCCCTGAACATGTTTGTGCTCTGCCACATTCAAAACAATTACATCAGTCCGTATCAGCAAACAGACGCAGGATTAGTAAACACTGAGTCTAATCAGCAAATACTAATGTCTCATTCCCTTTTTTTGCTCTCGAATGTACATCTGCAATAGTTAAATTCCTACCAGGTGGAAAATGCTATGTACAAAAATCAGAATATTTCAATCATCCCCCAAGCCTAGCTTTATTACTAAACATGCAGGCTACTGCTGAGATATTTTAAGAACTAACTCTGTGTGGTTGCATGATGAAGGAAAAGAAATAAATATCAGGTTCTTCATTTGAGGCAAAACAGAATCATTTGTGAAAAGCTAGGATGCCAGCATCACTCCAACATCTTCCAAAGTCTCATTTACCTCATTCTGTTTTATCTCATACCTGTTTTATCTCATTTTAATCCAAGCAAGTAAAAAATATATATATATATATTCTCTGCTATCAGTGACAATTTACTCAAACTATCTGCAGAAGGAAATACAAACAAGAACTGCTTACTGTTCCGTTACACTGGTCATCTTTGATCTTCAGATACATTCTTGAGTATCTCACACTTTCAAACATGCAGACTCCAGAGCTGATTTTATGCACCTTCCAGTAGGATTCCTGCTGCTGCTGACCTGCTCCACTGCAGCTCCCATCAGGTCCGAGGGACAGAGCCTGGCAGAGACTTGTGTTGAGCAGAATAATGGCACCATGGTGAAACACGCCCTTCGGATGAGAGATGAGAAGTCCCTTCTGAATAACACAGCCTTCCTTCCTCTGTATTACATTTTGACATTTAGGTTGTTCAGACC
>JAAGNO010021904.1:150701-165424 GCA_033439905.1 Ceryle rudis
AGAGATGAGAAGTCCCTTCTGAATAACACAGCCTTCCTTCCTCTGTATTACATTTTGACATTTAGGTTGTTCAGACCAATTTATTTTAAGCAGTTATTAATTACTTTCCTTGTATAAAATGTAAATAAATAAATGAATAAGTCCCAAGTGATTCCAGTATACCTCCAGCCTTTGAATATTTGCTGCTTTCTGTGCAAACACTACCAGGGACTGTGGAAATCTGTCCCAACTCCACAGCCTTCCTGCTTTTTATGGTTCAGCAGTGCAGCACAACATCCAGAGCACAAGGAGCGTGGCAAGTTAAGGAACTCGTCCTCTCTTCAAACTAATTTCTCACACAGCTCTCCCGCATGTACCTGCCTCCCTACTCTTCAAAGGTTTACTAAAAGGTTTGGAGATGCATCCTTGCTGTGTAACAGCCCACCCTACTTGCATGTACCAGTATATTAAGGCATCACTCACCCCAGCAGAGAAGGAAAACTTCTCCAGTTCTGCCTACCTGTTAAGCTGTAGTTTAGCTCCACCTGGTGGAAAAGGATCCCTCTTTTAGCTTGCAATCTTCTGACATTTGATTGGGTACAATCTGCTTTGTAACATAAATTTTAAGAGTGTTCTTCACTCCCCTCTGTACACCTTACCTTCACATGCACTACAAATTCTCTGGAAAGCCCAGCATAGCCTGTTGTCTCATCAGGTAGTGTGCCTTGAAGATTGAACGTAACAGTGTGACCTGGGCTCCTAGCAGACTCAAGAATGGCACAGCCGTTTGGTTGAAGGTGAACGCGGAGCTCACAGCAGGCCTTGTCTTTGCTCTAACAAAGGCAAAGTAGAAATAGTTAATAATAGATATGTCAAAATCCAGAACAGAGCACCTCGCAATATAGTTTCTGTATTGTTCACACTTCCACGTTACCAATCCAGTATGAAAACGTCTTTACAGTTTTCAGATTTGCAGTCCTGATACCAAAGTCCTGAAATTGTGGACAATAGAATTTCAGAGCACAGAAACAGTTCATCCTAAGATGACACAGATCTGAGGATAAGATGAAAGGTACCTGGGTGCCTCAATCACAGAGAGCTAGAGTCTCAGCCTACGAATGCAGCAGAGGAGGTTGGAATATGGACTTGACATAGATGTGAACTACAGCAACTCTGTCACCAGCCATTCTTCATTCGCCTTGATGTTCCTCCTCATTTAATTAGAGTGTTCTCACAGAAAACACTTAAGGAGCCAGAGGTTCTACATTAAATAGCAGAGCACCACATTATCCATTACCTGCTTGGTTTGCAGACTGCGTGATCCCATTGTATAAAACACACAATATAAAATATTAAATACGTATTTTGTATCAATCCATCGTTCTCATATTTAAATAAAACTAAGATTTTGATAAATGTAAAATTCTAATAACCAGCCCAAAAATTTAAAAGAGTTCTGGTTTACATCATCTAACAATTTTTCATCCTTTTTAAGACTTCAAAGAATCAGTATTTCTAGGGAAAATTTTCATTTCCAAGGCACTACATTCTGTAGAAAAAGCTTCTGACTCAAAAGACCTGTCTATCAGATTCAATATACTCCTAAAAGTAAAGGAAAAAAGGTACGGATTTTAGAAGTGGTTGTGAAACAAGAGAAACAGCATGTCCTCGAAGCATAACTATGTATAATAAGGTCAATTGTAACTTTCATAGTGCCATTTTGTTCTACATTTACCTGCCTTCTTTCCAAGGACCCCAAAAACTTTTCAATGACAGTATTTTTCACATTCCCTGGGAAAAGGAATATTTTGCACAACTAAAAATAACAAAATTAAGATCCAGATTTTCTATAGGTTGCTCAAACTCACAAAGCACGTAGAAAATAGTTCAGATTTAAGTACCCAGTTAATAACTTCTCTGCATCAAGATAGAGTGCAACATGACAGACTGCAAGGGATTCTCTGTATTAGAATTACACTAATGAACATGAGCTCTTAAGAAGTCCTGAAAGGAGGTCTGACAGTTTGCCCGGCAGCCTGACGCTATCCCCGCTGAGAAATCTAACTCGACTGACAGTACTCCACTCCCACTAATGCCAGTGCACATCTTATAAAAGAAGAATGGGAGCAGCTTTGACTATGAAATTATTCACCAGATAAATAAGGGGAAGAACTTGAAAAAGTGAGAGGGAAACAGCTCCTCCCCTCACCAGGAGAAGAGTTTCATCAGAAAGAACTAATTTCTGCAACTCCATTTGCCTACTTGGATACTGCGAGTGCTGAGAAAGAAAGGCAGTAATAAGACTTTGAAGATGGGAAGAAATAAATCAAATGGATCAAAATAATTGTAGAGTATTTCAGTTGGCCTATGACAGGAAAGCTACTTAGAAAAAAAAAACAAAAACCCCACAAACAAACAAAAATGAAACAAAACAAAACCAAACAACACCACGAGGGAAAATGGGCATTTAAAAAAAACGATCCTTAAAATTTGTACTTATCCAAAAAGGAGAAATAATAAATTAATAGAGTTTTAGGGGTTAGAAGAGACCTTTAAAGGTTATCTAGTCCAGCAATGAGCAGGGCCACCTTCAACTAGATCAAGTTGCTCAGAGCCCCAGCCAACCTGACCTTGTATAGTTCCAAGGATGGGACATCTACCATCTCTCTGGGCAACCTGTTCCACTGTCTCATCATACTCACAGTAAAGAATTTCTTCTTAATATCTAATCTAAATCTACCCTCTTTCAGTTTACAACGGTTACTCCTCATCCTGTCACTACAGTTCCCAACAGAGAGTCCCTCCCCTTCTTCCCTGGAGGGCCCCGTTAAGTACTGAAAGGCTGTAAAGCCTTTCCCAAAAATAAACTGAGAAAACAGACAAAGCCCTACATCTAAATTTGCCTACTCATTGGCAATTGACAACTGGGTTCAGTTCTGCAATTCTTAGCTCTTTATTCGACTGGAAGCACAATTATTAGACAGATTAAACGCAGAATTATTTTTAATCAGACAAAAAAAGCAATTATGAAGCAGAAATCAGTAACAGCATTTCCTACCTTTCCAATTACATGACCATTGACAAGAGCAAGAGCAAGACGCGGCATGTGATGACTGCGGAATATACATGTATTTCTGCCTTTGACATTTACATCAAAAAGACCTAAGAGATAAACGAAGAAAACATTAGAAGTACGAGAGTATATTAGTTCATATTTGCATTTAACGACAACTGATCTTTTCTCATTTTCAAGGGAAAAGGATAAATCAAGTGTTTACCGGTTTGACCCCTCTGATCATTGAATCCCCTCACTCCTTCAGCAAAGGGCATCTACAGACTACTGTCTACCTCGCTGCCTGAAGAAAAACCCTGAGAGCTAATGATAAGGAACAAATTTATTTTGAACGGTGTTTTTAAAAAAAAACAAAAAACCAACAACAAAAATCCATAAAAAGGAGCTGAGGACTCCAGTGTAATGAACTGGGCTACAGCAACGTATTTAGATGATAAATAGCAGATCGTTTGGAGAACAAAGCTCTCAGGTAGGAGAAGAGAGTTCGTTTTCTCCATCTCCATTACAGAATTTGTAAAGCAAATCTTGCAGCAGAGCTCACGGCTTCTAAAATTTTAAAGCCGGCCAATTTTCTAAACAATTACCTTATAGCTACAAAATACTAATGAAAGCTACAGTAGTGCCATTTTTATCGCCCCCAGAAGCAACAGCTGAATTTTTAACAGCTGTTCCCCCAGCACATCATGGTGCCCGTCTGTGAGATGCAGCTGTCTCTGGAGGACTCCTGTAGCGTTCACAACACGAGATTTTCAGGATCTCACTGGGACCATGAGAACCATATAGCCAAGGGTCATCCTGCCCGTCGGGATGATGCCACAAATCATAAAATACAGATGGGGCTTCTAGTCCTTGGGGCAAGAGAGGGAGGACAACTGTCACAATGGGTCTCTGCTTTCAGACAGAGATAGAGCTTCCTGAGAAATTAAAAAGCCCCAGACCGAATCATCAACTGATGTAATTTGCCACCACCACTTTGAAGCCCTTTGAATTATATTGCTTTAGATCTGCTGAAGACAGTTCTTCCAGTTTCTGGAACGCAGAGTTCTCGATTAGGAAGGATAGGTAGAGGATTTGTGTCAGAGAACTTTATTCTGAAGTACACACAGGGAAGAGTGGCCCCTAAATGAAAATTTAAACAGTTCCCAAGTCAGCACTTGCAGACTTCTGTTGCACACGACTGTTTTAGGTACTTTCTAAATTACTGCCCACGTAAGTAAAGCAAGCATCTGAAGGAAGGGAGAAAGCTATTGTTCTGAAGGCAGAAGAGTTGCATCATAGCTGTCCGCGTTCAGTTTGTGCTTTGTTTTGCACTCTGAGCTATATAAAAAAAAGAATACATGGTTGTTCCTATGTTGGCAACTGTTCCTCTGCTATCAGGGCAACTTTATCACATCGTTCAGAAAAATCAAGCTCTTTCCGATTACCAGTTTAATTCCTAAGTATTACTGAATCCCGGGGAGGTTGCATACCACACTACCCATAAATAAGCAGCCAGTTCATGTCAGTTTGTTTTGACCTTTCTTTCTAATACATCTAATTGTATTTATCATCTTTAACTACTGTCACAGTCGTGCATTAGATTTGGTACTTGCGCAATTTGCTCATTACTCATCCACGTGCACATTACTCATTTAAAATTGTGGAGACATCGCTCACACGAATTTTGCATCCAGCATGTAAAAACGTACCAAAAAGGTACAGAATGCAATAAATAATGTCACACGTTTATGGAGGAAAAAATACCATTAGAAATGCACTAATTTATAGAAAGGAAAGTGCATCTAGATGGCAATCAAGAATCTGCAGTGGGAACTTGAATTCTGCACATCAGAATATTATGAACTCCGTCGCGTTTAAATAATCTAAATCGTACCATATACCATCCATCAACTGAAGACACGGCTTTAAAAGCGGCAAAGATGTGCTTACTGCACCAGTGCAGATCAGAGACCACATTCCTACAGGCAGGCAGTTTGGTCTGTCACCAAGTAACTCACAGTTCGTGATCCTAAATGGATCCCCTTGGAGGAAGGACATGACCATGCTGTGCAACTGCTTTCAGGTATTTAAGACCCTTGCAAATCCTAACGCAGTAGATGGAAGATTTGAGTTAATCAGTGTTTGAGTCACCAAATACTTTGAACTCAAGGACCAAATTTGGTAACTAACAGGAGCAGCTTTGGTAAAACAGAGTAACACCCATTTTCAGTGTCTGGGATATTACTGATCTCCCATATTATACATCTGAGTGTTTTGGTGCAGCTTTTCCAAGGTGCCTTTGTAAGCTATGCGAAGGAGCATTGATTGCACTGCTCTCCATGTGCTCTTTGGTGATTCTATTACTCCATGTGCTCTTTGAAAGATTCTATTACTTAAAAAAAAAAAAAAGAAAAGATGCATGTAAGGTCCCTGGGAAGATGTCAGGAAGACTGAGCAGCTCCATCACTACGAAGATAGCAAAAATATGTGTGCCTCATATGATACGTATTGTAGTTAAGTAACACAGTAGGATGGAAGCTGACAAAGAGGGGGAATGTGAAGACTGACATTAAAATCAATGACAAGGATGGAACAAAATGAGGTTTATGTGTATATATATTTATATATTTACACACACACACAAACTCCCTACTAATGAACTATACCTGGCAATTTTAACTTATTAGCTTAGCTAGATCCAGCTAGAAAGACTATCTGTTCTTGTCATGGTAGTTCCATGGGAGCGTTAAACTGCAGATGACAGTAAGTTTCTATTTGGTAAGCTAAAGTCAGTGATAAGATACCATATGAGATTATTTTTTTCGTGCTTTATATGTAAACCAAGCATATAATTTCTGAGTTTTCATAGCCATTAACACATGTAAATATTTTAAGTAAAGAAAATGTTTATTATAATTATCTACTCCTATTAATTGCAGGAATCACTATGTGAGATCACAGTGAACTATGAAATCCTCCTTCCTTGTATCTTCTATGCTACATCCACATGAAAAATACTTTACCATATTTGTTTTTCTTGTCACCAAGGGCATCAACTCTGCTATCTGGACTGAGACAAATGAAGCCATGGGTGAGCCTGTTGTAAAACTGAAGTGTATTGCCTTCCTGAAATTTCCACTTCTCAGCAGCCCACTGGTTTTGTAAACAACAAACAGAAAAAGACTTGAGAAAAGGTGATACAGGAATTTGACATACAGGAGAACCATTGACCTCATTTCACCCAAAGTATAATTTGAATGGTTTCCATAAAAATAAAAAGGTACATTCTTACAGTTTCCTCTCTCTTGAGTTCCAGCTCTTGTCCTGTACAGATAAAAACCATGTGATTAATTTACAGAGCATCCTCAAGCCATTTGACACGGTTGCGGTGAGGCTGGGTTCTTCTCCACATCAGTTTTCACTTACCTCCTGGAAACGTGCTGGCGTCTGCCACAGTCAGTTCTCTAGCAATACTGCCATCGTCCTGCCCCTGGTCCAGCCACCTGAAAACCAGAACCCGTTTCAGTAGTATAACCTTGTACAGCAACTCCCACAGTACTGTACACACGGCTCTTGCATTCGGGTAACTCCTGCTGTAGTTATTAAAGTCTCCAGGCTGACAAACAGCAATGCAACGCCCAGCTTTAGTAAAAAGAGATTGACTTTGGCAAAAATTATTTTGTGTGTTTCTAGATAAAAGGTATAAATAAATGCTTCCCTGGACCGAAGTGCAAGGGCCTAAGCCAATTATTACAAATCAGAGAACTCGTATTGATCCTGGATCAATACCAAAAGGTGCAGTGCTCACGACGTTCGCTCTCCCTGCCTGCAAGAAGGCTACAGCAGGATGTAAATTGTTCCATGACCTGAAAATCCCTATACAAGGAGGCACATCCAACACAGGCAACAATTATATCGTGTCTGAACTATATTTTTACAGTGTCATTGTACCTGCTTCACATCTACTTAACATAAGTTAAGTCTAACTCCATTTGCGTCAAAAGGATTCGCACACTGCGGGAGCAAGATCGGCAAGCACAGCATCGGGCTCTAACAATAACTAGCACATACCCTGTATTTTTCTGCCTGAAATGGATTTGAACTCTCCCTAAATTATGTATGAATCTAGCATTATAGATCTCTTCATAGCAGTTCATCTCGTCCAGAATACAGAATCAAAATTAGGTCAGGCAAAGATGAGGTGCTGTATCTGATAGGCAGAAAGCCCTTACTCTCACATAAATCAGTTTCAGTGTGCACATCGCTCACTCCGAGCTGTCTCAGCCAGTTATTTATTCACTCAGAGAAGGGAGAGGAGGAAATAGAATTGAGGTGCCACTGGCAAGCTGCAGCTAGATTCGTACGTGACTGGACTTTATCATTCCTAATATTTGCACTGATCTTTATCAATGATAATTTTTCCGTAAGGTGTTGAGAATTAATCAGGCGTAGATAAAATTAGAAATGAGCTATAGAACGGAAGATTCAGAGCATCAGCATCTGCAGGGGGAAGGCAGGGAAGTTAGGATTGCTTCAAATTACATTGCAGTTCAGTGACAGGCTGCAAGTCAAATGAGAAAGACATGCGGTAGCAGCTGTGTGTGTGATAACCATTTCACGAGGTCACTGAACCCCAAGTTAATCTCCATATTAACTTCAGTAAACGAGGATCAGTCTGCTAGAGAGACCTCAACCCACTCTTCTGAAAATGCTTGCATCGTATGACATGGAAGAATGGATGGACCTCCCGGTGTCAGATCCCAGGTGCTGGATACAGGGAGTGTGTCAAAAAACCCCACATCTTGAATAGTTCGCAAAGCACAAGAATGGAAAGTTCCGAGGCAGAACTTTTCTTACTGCTTTTTCATTAGTTCAAATGCACCAGAGATCTGGGGCCGGTAGAAACCAGGGAGCTGTAAAGATATTCAGGCCATTTCAGCTACCTTTTTAGGAAACACGTATTTCCCTTAGCAGGGAATTAAAAAAAAACTATGAGCAATTAGAAATTTATTAAAAATCTAACACCACCAACCTGTGACAAAGAAAAGTATAATCCAGCTCCGTCACAGGATCCTTGATTACGACTTTGTCCAGAAACCAGCCATTTCCTTGGAATACATTTTTGTAAAAAAAGTTAGTGCACAAGAGGCAGATTTAATGATGTCTGACTTCTACGGCTTTCTCTCTTCTACTGGAACTGCAAGATCTGCAGCTCCACTGGCAGGTTGCTAGAGTCAGGGCTTCCCTGATGGCTAGAGAGGAGACAGTACCTGCTTCAGGTACTGTAGACTTTGCTTATGGGTCTGCAAGATGCCAGGTCACTCCCTGGCTGTCACAGCCCTGAGTGCTGCACATCCCCGCATCCCCCCCCCCTTAACATACTCATCCTATGAGAGACATTTGTTTTGCCAACCAAAATACCATCAAGATTAGATAGCAGCCTATCACGGCTCCAGAGAAGTTGCTATATTTACAGTATTTAGGCTCAAGAGTTTTAAAAACGGGTCTTGTGACAGCGAGCAATTTGAGTTTCACCATTAATTGGGTGTCTAATGACAAGATAGCGTAGCCAAAATCTTCAACTGTATTTTTACAGCCTAACGGATGATGCTAATCGACCTAAAATTACAATGGCTCATTTTATCTATAACACAGACTGCACAAGACATATTTGATGTCTTATCATGCAGACACTCCCCCTCTTCAGTTTTTCCATAGGGATTAGTCAAAAATGACAGAACAGTAGCAGATGGTGTCCTTAACATAATAGCTGAGAGTTCTGTGAAAGTGAACCCAAAATATTTGAGATTTGTGATGATACAATAAGGCAACTGTGTCACTTGAACCGTTTCCTCAGAAGCCTTTGTCTTTCACATGTAAGATATTTTCAGACATTCACTTTTAGAAATACATATTGTATTTCAAAGAAAATTTTAATAACTTTTTAATACTGCAGATAGTACTCAGCAATTAAAAAGAGAGATTTCTAACCTGATCCAAGACCATTGTGTCCTATAACAATCCTGCACAACTGTCCAAGGTGCACAGCTTCAACAGCAAAGATGTCAGTCTGTAAGCAACCAATAACATTTCAATAAAATCTGAAATGTAGAGAATTCTCCAGCTGTGGAATCCCAAGGCCTGTAAACCTCTAGAACTCTTGTGTCAAGATCAGCCTTTGAAGTATCATCTAATGACAAGGTCAGAACAAACCAAGGACAGGTTTCCTGAAATCAAAGTAAGCAGCCTGATCACTTTGCTAATGGGAGTAGTTCCATTCAAATGAATGGGATCAGAGTCAGAAAAGGGAAAATTGCTGAAAGCTTAATTGGCTAAACAGTTACAAATTAAAGTAGATTCCAATATTCAAAATGCAGACATAAAATGTAAAGTTTCATTTTCTCTTCACTTATTAAAGCCAACTTTTAGCAGAATTAAAAACAAAAGGACACAGCTTACCCTTTTTATAAATGAAAATCACGTCTTCCAAAAACACCTTTAGAAAGTATTTTTGGCTTAATGATGGAATTTGGGGGAAACACTGGAATGAAACACTTATCTCTTTCCTCATTGCACCTTGCCTGGGATAACCATCCACCTGAGACAGAAAATGTCCCGTCTTTCACCTACCTGCCCTTTTAAAAATGTCTTTTGTTTCTGTGACCTGAGCAGCTGTCTTGATCCTGTATCACCTCTTTCTCCATAGACAGAAATATAGACATCAGCCTCAGTTCCAGCATTCCACAGTTCTCCTGTTGTCACGTGCACTTCATAGACAGTCACTGGCAATGAAAGATGACAACTTCTCGTATCACAAACGCTATCATAGTTACAATAACACTGAGCTGTGAAAGTGCCTGTAGAGTCCAAATACAGCTGTGTCGAGGACAGTTAGAGCATAAAACATTAAAAATCTTATTCAATATTCAGTAAAATAACGTACAAACTTGCTTCAGTGTTACATTTATGCTTCTTATCCCAGACTGTCACTACGGGGAAGGCAAACAAAACTGAACTTTAAATGCACTATAGTATGTCTTTGTCCTGCAGCATCATTTGAAACCATCATAAAGCTGAAAAGTAAATAACATAAATCTGAGATAAGCCTCACTGTAAGTGGGGACATCAAAACTGTAACAAGCAACAAGAGGGGTTAATGTTTTTTATGCACCGGTTAACCAAATAAGCAAAAATCTAGCACTACAGTTTTAGTTTTCTAGGACTTTAGAACTCAGAAAACTGAACTGCTTTAATATTTTACTGATTCATGCAATAGGATAGTACAGACTTCCTTTATTTCATTCCATATGAGAATTCATTATAGGCTGTAAATTTGGGAGAGAAAACATAGACTTAAATTCCATAAATTGGTTATTTAATAGAAATGGATAATGAAAATAAAATCAAATTTGAGGCAAAATCCAAAGAAACTGGAATAAAGATTATGATATGTAAAAATATGTATCAACAGAAAGATGTTGGCACTAAAATGCAGCTGTAGGAGCCCCATAAATGAAGATATTTAAGATAATCTAGATAGATTTAGATTAAGAATGAAGATAAAAACCTGAATTACGATCTTCAGCAGAAACATGGGAAAGGCAAAGATCATGCCAACATGCTGTAAAAATATTTTGTTAGACCAAATGAGGTAAAGACAGAATGAAAGGGAGAAAAACCTCCTTTTCTGGCACGCAAGCTCTTTCTCCAGAAGTAGGTGTCCTTGTGCTTCTTTTTCTTGCAAGTAGAAAAGAGTTTGGGGACCAATGGGTCCAGAACAACATCAACACTGTCATCATTCAATTATCAATTTCCACTTATGAAGCCTGACTGTAATCCTCTGAAGGAGGTTGCTCCCACACCTCGCTATTCTGGACAAACAGCTTCTTCTAACGACCAGTGAAAGCTCAGCCATGATCAGTCCACATCTGCAGTTGTTCGAAGTATTATTTATTTTATCACGATTATCTCACATTTATTTACATGGCATTTGTGTGCAGGTTACTACACAAGCCATCTTGAAAGAACTCAGTTTGGCTGATGGTTACAATCTAGCTGAAGCAGCGAGCACTTTGCACAGGTACATCTACATTCAGCCTGTGTCGAGGCTCAGCTGCACCAGTTGCTCTATCACTCAGTGACCCCTCCCCAGCCGGGAAGGGAATGTGGAAAAGGAGAGGAGACTCGTGCTGAAGTGAAAAGAGATTTAATGAAACGGCAAAACTAATATTAATAATAATGCAAATATAATATTAATAATATTCATAATATTGCCAATATAAAGCATGCAAAGTTATACCCAGCCCAGTGAATGAGTGGTGGTCACAATGAACAGGAAACCAGTTCTTGGAAGCAGGGTGGTAAGCAAGCTCCTCCAGGGTTGGGAACAAGGAAAAGGAGAAGAAAGAGTAGGATGAGGAGGAGCCCCCACCCTCCGTAAGCTTCCCCCTTTATAGTGAGTGTGAGGTTTGTGAACTGGGATGCATCTATAGCCAACTCGGGGCAGCTGCCCTGGTTTTTACCTCTCCCTGCTCAAGCTCCTGGTTGGCTGGAAACTGCTAATGGCCTGCAGACCACGACTGGCCTATGATTCTGCCCCAGCAAAACCACGACAGGTTATTTTAATGCGTCCACACTGAACACTAGTGCTAGTTTGCTTCAAACATCAGAGCTAATTCATTCTGAGATGATGGCTGGGTAGCTCTAAACTCCACCGAAGTACTGCTCCACAGACATATCCTATTAATAAATCCAGCAGAGAGGCTTAAAATAGCTAACTTAAAAATTCAAGCAATTTTCACAATTTTTCACACTTCTCTTTACCTCTTGTAAGCCTAGGGATCATCCCAGCTTTATAATAAGTACTTATAATGCTTACAGCTTTTCTCCTAGGAAATAGTGACTCACTCAGTGGAATGAAGCTAGGGCAGGGGAAGTTCAGACTGGGCACTGCACTGAGAGGGTGGTCAGTCAGTCACTGGAGCAGACTCACCAGGGCAGTGGTCATGGCACCAAGCCTGTCAGAGCTCAGGGAGTGTCTGGATGATGCTCTTAGTAATATCGTTTAGTTTTAGGTAGTCCTGCAAAGAACAGGGAGCTGGACTTGATGATCTCTATAAGGTCCCTCCCAACTTTGAGATACTCCATGATTTTATGATTCTTTCCTTCAGATACTGCATGGAAGAGCGTGCAGGACACAAGTTAAGAGAAGGAATTGTATTCTTTACATCTACTTTTGTCTGTAAGTGTAGAACACTAAATTTGGAAGCACGCCGTTCTGAAATTAGAAAGTGTAAGGGTTACGGTCATTACAAAATTTAATCCTTTCCCCTATGCTCTGATTTATGAGAGACAGAGTAAGGAGGTAAAACACGTTTTTTTTTTCAGATCACCTATTATTACGTGGACAAAAGCCAGCCACATGTAAAGCACAGAAGCTTTTGACAGTCTTTGGTTAACAGCAGAGTCAAGTACTATTTTTTCCCAGAGTACATCTGTCTCAATACTCAAAATAGTCTCATTTAGGAACTGCTAATTAATACTGTATTTTACTCACATCATTTACCATGTCACCACCTGACCTATTTACTTGCCTGTATTTTTCTTTACAGCACCCACACACACAAGTACCCCAGGAACAGACCGTGGCAGAGACAGAGAACTCATTTCTCCAGACCAACAATCCCACATCTACACCAAAACAAGTCCCTCCTTCATTAACTCTCTGTTTTCCAATTCCTGCAAGACAAACAGCAAAGGTCCACCAGCCACCAAACACTGTGTAATTCTGATTTATCCCCAGCAAGTAGTTCATCATCATATCATGAAAAGATTGTGTCATAAAACATGGGCAGAAAGGAACAAAAGTAGGATGGCTGGGGATAAAAAGTCAAACGAATGGTGCTCAGGCCCCCAGCATTAGATCCACAAAGTCTCTGTGTAATACTTCTTAACAGTTTAATTCAGATGTTTTTCCTTTGAATAAAAAAGGCTGTTAAATCAGAAAGTTTCAGCTTCTTTTTATTCAGAAATTGGTTTTAAAGTGCCTCTCATCATCTCTTTTTCAGATTGAATCCAAACCTCTTCAGTGTTCTGTTATCAAACTATCTTCTCTGAAGTTAAAAGCTATGTTCTCTTTTCACTGTCTCATGCAGAAATTGGCAAAAAGACAAAGAAACTGTCTTTCAATTACTAAGTTAGAGATGAAACTGCCTTCTCCAAAGCCTTCAGCACGACCCCTCTTATACTAAGGCAGGCAGAAACGGACAGAAGTTCTTTTCTTCCTCTTGTGCGAGGGAGAAATTAAGTACAAAATGCAGATTGAGAGGACGGTTTAAGTGTGCTGTTGTGCTTTATGATGCACCAAGATTATTTCATAACAAAAATTCTTTGTTGTATCTTCATCTCAGAAACAAGGAAGTGACCTATTCAGAAAGAAGAGCCTGAAAATTAGCAGGTGGGTAACGTCAGTGTCCCAGAATATTAAGCAAAGGAACATTTGGTGAAGAACAAGATGCTGCAAGTAGGGGATTGGAGCATATTCAATATAACATGTTAATGATCATTAATTAACATGTATATGGGGGGGAGTAAGTGTGTTTGGGTTTTATACCCAATGTTCTTCTATGTCCCCTTACACTAATAATATTAAAGTCTCCTGACCAAAGAGACCAAGCCTAGGAGGCAGCAGGCTGACAGACTCGCAGGCTTTTCATGCCCTCAAGGGTATGAAGATGGTAACCACTCAAGATCAAAAATCACTGTGTTCAGGGCTGGCCAGCCTCTCTCTACAGCACTTTAAGAGCCATTTACAGCTGATAACTACATCACTGAAGGAAATCTCTCCCGCTATTCTTTTTCTCTTAAAGACATATTAATGAGGCACAAACTTGTTTTTCTGCTCTCCTTTTCAGGCTCTTAATCTCTGTGCTCAGTCATCATAGACAGGCATAAATACAACTCCAGGCCAGCCAGCATTTTATTGTGAAGTGACTGTCCCATAGCATGTTTCCCCACATCCATGGGCTGTTCTCTGGACTTCTGCCTCTCAATTTCATTTCTATCCTCTTCCTCTAGCCTGAACTGACAACAGCTGTTACCACTGAAATGCCTGTTACCATTTCAGTTTTGCAAGATCAAGAGAAGGGAAGAGCAAGCACAGACTTTCCACCCCCTTCCCACTGCTGAAGCAGAGAGACCATATAGCAACAACATCCAGCATGGATGGTATGGTAAAGCAGGACATTAAAACAGTCTAACAGCAACAATATCCAATATTTTTTTGCATTGTTTGGCATAATTCACCTTTAGAATTACAATAAAATCTTTATGTGAGTAACGGAGCTTTTAACACTTAGTCGTCTGGAAGATTGTTTTAAGTTTTGTTCCACATCCAGAAATTAAAAGTATTGTAAGCCTGTCTTGGCCACTCAGGAGAAAGAAACTAAACCAGCAGCCACAACAGTCATAGTGGAGCTACAGTTCTCCGTCTATAGAAGAATACAGAAAATAGAGTCTGTGATCTGACTCATGTGTGATGGCTTAATGTTGTTGCACTTAAGTGAGGTGCCTCTATTTTAAAGCAAACACAAATGCTGAAAATCAAACCAAAGAATGAGTCTTTCTGAGGGACCTGTGAAATTCAAAGCATTATATATTCCCATCTCCTTCCCAGTGATTCTTAACCTTTTAC
>JAAGNO010021904.1:165524-192451 GCA_033439905.1 Ceryle rudis
TGTAAAACAGGAAGCTCCAGAGATATTGCCCCATCAGCCTGGTCCCAGGCCAGCCATCGACGTGCAGGGAAAAAAAACTGCTCCCCCGAGAAAAGGTTCAGCAACTGCACCTAAACAGCACCAAAAATTACCATCTAAGTTGTTGATCTCAGGCCAGATAGAACAGAACGTAAAATGTGTGGGATGCTGTTAAGATCTGTGTAGGTAGAGCTCTGTGGCATGATGACAAAACCATGGGTTTGGGGCATGTCTGCTCCCCAGATACAACTGTCCTGAGTCTGACTTTCCACTCCGTCAGGAGTGCAGGGCAGAGTCACTCCGGTGCAGCTGGTATGTCCACATGGGCTGGCACTAGGTGGCATGACTTACCAAACACGGAACTTCTTACTTGGAAGCTTGGCAATGCTTGTGGTTCTATTCCTTCAACTTATTTTCTTAACAGAACAGGAAATAAAAGGAACAGGTTTTGATTCTTCAGCACTGCTTGTGACCTAAATAAACTGTGAAAGCGCTAGCCCCAGCACCAGCCTGCCCCACACAATTTTCTTCTGTGCCCAACTTTCAGCATACAGCAGTAAAAGGACCATATGCACACGAGCTGAAGAAGGGAAGGAGCTCTAGTTATTTTGTACTTCAAAGTACTCCTTAGTAAGCACCTCAGAGGCTGCTGTATATTAGAACAGTCCCTAATTATGCTAATTTATACTAGTAGCTACACGTGATTTTGGACCAGCAGAGAGAAGCAAAGACACCTTACCTGTAGTTTCACTCCTGCTCTGTGCTTTGCAGAATCTAATCTCCTTCATTAGAATACTGAATGAATTTGGAAACATTGAACAAATTCAGAAATACTGGAAACATTTTTAATCACTTCTACAGCTTGAATAGTGAACTTGAAAAAAAGAGATTTATCTTGTCTGAAAAATCTGGCACGTCTTGGCCTGTCAAATTCTACTGAGGGATCTTGGAAAGGGAACTTGGAGTTAGAGAAGCAGCACCTTGAGGTCATTTGCAGGCCTGGTACCATCTCAGTACCGAGACAGGCACGGAAACCATGGGATGTTGATGGAGGACTAGCATGCCTAACTACCAGAACAGCTCTGCAGTTGTAAAGTGCTCTCTCTTCATTTCAGATCTTCATTTCAGAACTGTAGGTTTCCCAAAGAACAATGATGTTAAGTGCCTGACCAGCTCTCTCTAGGTTGCTTCTCTTCTGCGAAGTCTAGAAATTAGTGGCTGTACTCCTTTGTCTTTGTACAACACAAAACACTTGGTTACTTGTTCATGTGTTTGGCTGAATGTATTTCTCTTCTTTAACTTTGTGCCCAAAGTTGCAGAGAGGGAATGACCCAACCCTGCCTGTTGAATCACTACCTACGAGCTGTCCCTGGTCGACTGAGATTTGGTAAGGAAAAAGAGAATAACATTTCTAAACCAAGATTCAATGAAGTGTAGAATCCTTCTTTTAAAATTTTACTCTTGATTCCATTAAATTTATCCTACCTGGGAAGTGAGAAGGGGAATAATAACTGCTCATTTTTTCTTTCCCTTTTTTGTCAGACTTCTTTAATATCTCGATTTAAATGGGTGTGTTATACAAAGCAGGCAGTGCAGCCTCTCTTCACAGAGGATGGTGTACAACAAACATTCAAAGGTCCATTTGTTCAGTCAGATTTTATGATAACCAAAACTTCTTATACCAAGATTAAGCAGACAAATGAACCTTTTCGTAAGAGAAAACCCACTGTTCCCTTCCAGCTTCTCAACTCAGATACACTTTAGAAATTGCTGGTAACCTGTCCCTCTGGCTCACAGGCATTTCCTACCCTTTCACTGCTTACACACAGACATTTGAGAAGAAAAATAGGGAGGAACAGAAGAAAAAAGGTAGCTTAAGCAATATTCTGACCTGTGCACTCCCCAAAACAGCACTGATGTTAAGGATAAAAGCCAGACCCTTTCATTCCCAATCCAGAAACCTGTAATGACTGAAGATTGAAACAGAACTAGTCGATTCCCTTTGCTTTATCTGGATCAAGATCTTTTTTAAATAAGGAGGGGAAAGAACCCATTACTGTTCTCTTCTTCCCAGAGACACAGAACCAGAAACAAATGCAATGTAGCTCTGGTGCTGTGCATAAAGGCCCAGAGTCAGCCACAGATCTGAGGAGGACTTGGCACTGAACTTGAGTTCAGCAGCTTTCTGGGTTTCAACAAACTCTAATGCTCTGCAGAATCCAAAGACTGGAGAAGACTCAGACCACACAGCCAACTGAAGCAGTCTTTCTTGTTGCCCAACCACACGTTTTTAAACACCGAATCAGCTCCCACTGAACTGCAAACAACCAAGACACCCCATCATAAACCGCCTTTAATTCCCCACAAAACCACTCCTTTGTAAATAATCTCTCAAATGAAGCTGCAAGCACTTGCTGAGGTTAATATACTTATCCCAGGGATTTTTTTCTGACTCATACTTTGACTCCACTGTCATAGTGACTGCTTTTGGAAAGATTAAATTCTTTCTCCCTGCTTTTACCTCTTCACAGTGCCAGGCAGGGGAGTTTCCTGTGTTCGTGTGTCCTATGCGTATTTTGTAGAGATGTCCTATGTTTCCAGTATTAATCTGCAAGAGAAACAACTGATGAAACACAGAACATTTGTTAAAAGGAAAAGACATGCAACAGAAATTCATTTAGTAACTGTCAGATGACATTTTTGTTTAGACAAATTAAATATTCTGGTATTTAAACAAGTGCTTCCAAAATACCTTTGCTTTGGATAATCATTAGAAGCTCGGCTCTTTTAAAGGACAGCTCTCAAAAAACCTGTTGGCCTGACAATCCCATTTAAATGGCTTCAGGATGCTACTATAGCTATTTTGTTCCCCATTAAATACTGAGCTCGGTAAGAGATGAATGCAGACTCTGTGACTAAAAAGCAACAGTGTCTTGACCCTAAAACCTGGCTCAGTTTAGCATCTATACCACTGACTTGCTACAAGTTATTTCTGTCTCCCAAGCACCTCCCACACACCTTCCACACAGGAAGGAGTTTCTTCCTACCCCTCCGGCAGGGTATGCCTTACAATTTTGGAACCAATTTCGTTCAGCTTTGATGTTTGTTTTTACAAATCATTTCAAGTAAATCAACTTAAAACACTGTATTTGAAAGATTAGCTTCTAGGCAGGCTGGATGAGTGTGCCCAGTACAGATAACAGGGTGCTGAGGGAATAACTTTGTGTGAAGGTCATTCAAACGACTAGTTATGAACTTAAGTGTAGAAATAAAAAGCTTATCTTCAAGGAACTGGAAACACACCGTAAGTGTCTTTCCCTCCTTGCTGTATGGGTTTTTTTCTTATTACGCAGGCTAGATTTGCCATCCTTCTGTTGTTTTCTGTAGAATTAATTTTCATGTTTTCATTTACAGCATAGAAGTGGGTGTGAACTGAGTTCTCTGTACCATGAACTTCCCTGAACTGCGTTATAAACAACAGAGAGACAGAGCAGCGAGGACAGACCAGAGTTAACTGAGATCTAGCAGGCAGCACAAGCAGAAAAGCCTTTTGCTTTCTACATGTTTCAGAGTACACTCCTTAATTGTATTCAATGCTATGGATACTCACCTAAGAGAGGAATCCGAGGTCCCAAACCACGGAGCAGCTCCATATTTTGCATTTAAAAGTTATCGGAGGTTAAATTAATCCCAATAAAATAGGAGCAGGAAACAGAGTCAAGACCAGCTAACCATAAAGAGGTTATTTTTATCCATCAGGTACCTGGTTAGTGAAGCTATCTGCTCCTTTCAATCATGTAACTGTGGGTTGTTGGTTGGGTTTTTTTTATATCACAGATGGAGAATGACATACTATCAGAGGTGCTGGATTCCTCGGGCTGAAGAGGGCTAAGAACTGCATTTCCTACATCCCAAACAGCTACGAGGCTGTTGTGGACAGGGCGAGCTCTTCCTGCACGCTCCCATTAGGTACCTTTCCTCAGAAGGGTACTAACAAGCACCCGTTTTGTTATACAGCCGTATAGCTTGCACCTGCTAGAGACACCCGCTGACAACCCCGCATACCTGCTCAAGCTAGGCAGCTTTTGATAACAGACCTCTTCTGGCTCGCTTAAATCACCGTGCCACAAGAGTGATGGGGGAGAAATTTGTTTGTTTATCTGGGAGCAGAAGCAGCTTCCGATAGCCAGATTTTATTACAGGTATAAAAATCGCCATTATTTAAATAAAGCAGCGAGTATTTAACAAAGCTAAAAATTTACTCCCCACCCTAATTCTTCATTTCCTCATTTCAGTTTTAATATTGTAACCCCATTTCAAATTTAAAAACAAGTATCTGTTGTTCTGTATTTCTCGGTATTTTCTTGGGCACTATGTAAATTAACCAGTAGCTCTTAGACAAGAAATATGTTGGATCAAATCAGCTTTGGATTTGAGGTGAGTGGGAAAGGATACTAAATTTAGTTCTACATTTAAGTCCTGTTTCTTGTTTCCATATATATGTGCCATACAAAAAGCTGACTGTCTTTTCATCACATAGATTTTGAAATGTCAGGCAATCTGGCAGGTTATAAGAAGAGGGCAAGATGATGAATATATACTACTTACTGTGAAGATGTCTTCATTGCCTCTCTGAAATAATTTTCCTTCCTCTCCATCCAGAAAAAAAGGCCCTGACCTGCTGTGATCCCCATATAATGTAATATAAACCTTTGAGGTTGTTCCTGCAGATGGCACGTCACTGGTGAGGACTGACACCTTCCATTTCCTAACTATCAAAAGATAAAAAGACTCACTTGAATTACTTAAACTCTGGATTCTTACACAAAATGCATTTCAGTAATCAAAATTCTAAATAATATGATGTCAGAGAACACAGAAATATGTGCTTCATAAAATTACATCAGACAAATATTGAATTTGCTACGTTGGGCAAGGAAAAGTCAAGAAATGTCAGGGTGCATTCACATCTTTTACTCTGCATCTGCCATAGGACTAAATCAAATTTACAGGGACATAGAACACTTTTCAAACGCAGTTTTGAGATATTGTATTAAATTGTATTAAATGTGGCTTTCTGTTTACTTCGGATATATCTGCTCTGCCCAGGGCAGTGCTGCATAAAGACAGGACACAGGCTTGCAGCAAGCTAGCTCGGGAATTACAAACTCATCATTTCAAGCACTAGGATCTCTCAAAGCAAATTAGCTCTGCGGAAAGAGGCATCTTTAAGAAAGGATCTGTGTCTCTGCAAAGATGTGATGGGCTGTGCAGATCTAACAGCTTGTCTGGAATCCACTGAAGGATTACCAACATATTCTCGCACTGCAGTGTTGGCATTATACCCTGAAATATCAGCACTCTTTCCATACTTACATTTCATAACTATCAAGACCAAGTATACAGATTAGGAGTTTGGGTTTTGGAGCCTGACTATCAAAGGTGTGGAATTAAAGGGAAATGGTATCGCTGAGGGATGGCTCATAACAGAAAGGAATATTAAGAAAACACCCTCACTCCCAATATTTCTAATTAGCTGACACTCAACTCAAATTTTACACATTTAAGCACCTCCAGAGCTTGCTAAGATCTTTTTGGACCTCTGCTTAACATCGCAGTCTCTTAAAAGAGAACCTGCCTTCAAAGTACATCAGCAGTAACGAAGGGCCTTCCCGACTACAGAAGCTCCCTCTCATCTAATGACTCATCTGTGCTGCGTATTTCACCTGACTTTGCCCTCCAGCACAGTGTCTTTGATCCCATCTGCTCTGGCTAAACCACTAAGAAATATACAGCAATGATGGGTGAGCTCATTGAGATACAATGAATTTTGTGTTTATTGACTCTTTGAGATACTTAAAATAGATCTGTGTGTCTTAAACTCCAGGCAATAAACTGTCCTGCAGTTCTGTTGTGAGGTTCAGCAAAACCACTTTTAGTTGGAGTGTCACTGGGTATTTTCGGTGCTATCCATGGGCATTTTCTTAAAGGAGTCACTGAACGTTAATTTTCCAAACATAGGTTTTATTTCTGTATTGACATGTACGAAGGATGAAAAAATACCACTGAGACTCTTCGCTTGGAGCAGTTCTAAAACGTGCAGAAACATGGAGATGGAGGGAAGAAAGAAGGCCAGCATCAGAAATAACACACAGCTATTTGGTGTGGAAATATATTAGACAATATACTATTCCTTTAGGGTTGTAATGTTAGTTTATAACATAAAATACACTGCTTCAAACAGAAACGTATCAGTTATTTATGGGGAAACCTATCTGCCATTGGACTCCTACAAAAAAACCCTCCTACCTCTACTGCAAACCCCTTTTGCTTCACATCCAGCTTCTACTTCCCCTCCACGTGCCTTCTGCCCCACGAGGAGACAGTCTCTAAGCCAAAAGGGATTTGTGCTGGTCTTTAATTAGGTGCCCAGTCTGGATAGCCAAAGGATCATCACCCAGGGCTTATCGCAGCATGTACGTGCCAGTTAGTCTAGACAGCCTCCAAGAGCCAGAATGGCCAAATGCTCATTCTCTGACTGAAAAATAACACCTTCCTTCTTCAGGTAATACTTCTCACTTCATTCACAGCAAAGCAAGGTACTGTGCAGTGTTAGGGTTTAAAAGCTAACCAAAAATCTGAAATACTCTCACTAATCACCATATACATTAAATATTTTCCAATTTTACATTTAAAATCATTTCCTGGAAATTGTAAACCACGTAAGTGCTTCCTATACACGCATAACATTAAAAAATGCTGTAAACAGGCATCCGAATTCTAATAAGAGATTTAAAGGTCCCGAAACATATTACACATGCCTTGGAATCTCATAGTACAACACAATTACAAAAACAAAGGGAAAAAAAAGAAAAAAAGACACAGACCACAAAGTACAGAGGTTAAAGAACACACAGCTAAAACTTGGAGTGAACGTAGAACAATTTTAAGAGTAAGCAGAGCTGCCTCAGAGGGGCATATGGCAAGGATAGTCAGGAAGTCCACTGACACACAGTCTCACTTCCCAGTTCCTGTGGAATCCCAGCGGCTCCTCTTCTGGTATCCTCTGGTAAAAGAGGCAAACTTCATTTGGAGTCTGGGTGATCCCATGTGCAGGCTAAAAGATCTCTTTACTCACATAAATATTCTAAAGTTGGCCTTTAAAAACTCAAATAGGATCTTGATAATGTTAATCTATATAAAATTAACGTGACTTCTGTCTCCTACTTTTCATTGTATTACAGTCTGTGAATAATATTTCCTACTTTTTCATCTCCAGTTAAACATATCAGTTGATTTTGCTCCGGAAAAAGCGTTTCTGCTGAAAGAAAATTCTCAAACCTTTTCTTAAATATCATAACTACAGGAATCTTATCTTAGAACTTGGGCAGGTATTTCCAAATTCCAGTTCTCTGTTCTAATGAGCAGTAGTTGGTTCTCTACAAATACGATGCTTGGTATACAACGGAATATCTCTGAACAGAAAACAGATACCGTTTCAGGGAGAAACTCTATTTTAACCAAGAAATCACTGCCTTATAAGAACAGCTTTTCTTCCTGTAACGGGTCCATAAAAATCTAAAGTAATTATCTGCATTTCAGCAAGAATATACAACTGTGATTTCTATGTATCTAGGTCTGGGCTGTATGCACATTGGGAGGCTAATGGGGTGTGGCATTCAGCGGCTTATTTTGTGATTTTTTTTTTTTGTTATCTGAAGATGTTTTCAGTAATCTAATGCTATCAGGATCCCAAGATCTCTACTTCAAGTCTTTGTCGTCTTTACTGTTTCCATTGTCCGTTCTACTAAAGCAAACTTCATCTCCATCGTCTTCCGTAGGAAAGGCATTTTCATTTTTCAGATTGTCAGAGGCATTACGTTTGGTGTTATTTGAAGAAGTGTCACGCTTCAGAAGTGTTTCAGAATGACAGGTTTCTGCTGGATCTGCCAATATGGGAGGAAATTTTTCTCCAACAATAAGAATTAGACTTATTCTTAGGGTTGGGCATATTTTTGCCTTTCTGTTGGGTAGCTCGCTACTTGTGCCTATCACAAGATCACTGGGTATGTGTCTGGATACATTATTTTGACAGCTGCTGACTTCCTTGGGTTTTACATTCAAATCCTCTAGAACATGTAACTTCCCTGAACTGCTCGTGTCTTTCAGAGATGAAGATGCAAGTATACCAAAGTTGCTAATAAAATCTAAGGTGTTATTAGCATAAAACCTATTAAAAATATTATTGGCAATCTTATTGATAGAGTTATTCTTCAGAGTCGCACGACTGATTTTGTCTGTTATCGAATCTTCGCCTGACCATTGCAAATATTCACTCTTTTTGGGCAGCAAACATGGAGCCAGCTGGTTCTCAATATCAGATGCCTTTTGGTAAACACATCCTCTCTGTTCCTCATTAATTGGCGTTACTGTCACCATCAGTATTGGACAATGTTGGCCACAGATAGCATGGAGTTTATCCAGAGAATCTTCCTCCCGAAGAGCACTTCTGTTAGCATTACTAACATCAGCTGGCTGAGACCGTACGGGTTCATCATTTAAAGGCTGTTCCAATGGGTGCACCTTGTTATCATGCAACCTAAATTCTACAGATGTAAAGGCTGGAAAATTGGTATCAGCCTGTGTGGAAGTAGAACCTACCATGACGGAAGGTTTGGTCTTTTCTTTGTTTGCTGCAGGAGGGGAAGTGCTCTTACCATTGCAGCTACGTTTGGTTTTCGTACTGAAGTCATCCTGAAAGGGGTCTGAATCACTATTATGAGGTATATTGAAGTAATTGCAAAAATTTTCAGAGGGTTTAGCCATGTCTTCAAGTTCTGAAGAAGAGATTTCATTAAGGACTGGGTATTGATTCAGATTGCCAAAGTGCGAGTATGGGACGTCATCGCTGTTAGTATCAAGGACTGTGTCCGTTGATGTTGTATCCAAATTACCATACATTCCAACCTGTTCAGGTGGTGATCTTCTTATCAAATGATTTTCCTTGAGAAGCCATTTGCCTTTATCTATCAATATTCCTTCATCTTCATTAGCTCTTACGCTAGGTTGACCATGTTGCATTGGAGATTCCTCTGAGCGGTCATTAGTGTAACACGTCTCTTCTCTGCTAAGAGCAGGTTCTGGTGTTGGTAAAGAATGGTTTTCTCCTCTCGATACAGTGTCTTCTCTGTTTATGTTTGCTGGAAATTCTTGCAAAGAATGGGGCAATTTCTCTGCAGAACAAGACCTGGGTTCTTTAGAAAAGTGGAATTCTTCAGTGTCCTTTTGAAGGGCTTTAGAGAAGTAGGGAAATCCTTTATGAAAGTCAGGCTTAAATGAAGCTTCAGTCTTGCCATAAAGCCGTTCAATAGTTCTTTTTACATAGCCAGTATTGTAATGTTTTTCAAGTAGTGCTTCGTCACCGCTTTCATTGGTCAAATCACTGGATGCTCTAAGTTTATCATCACTGTCTTCAGACTCTGGCCTGTAATCTGACCAGTCTGAAGTAGCAGGACTTTTTAAGCATTTTTTTAGTTGAGAAGGGTCTGAACACATTTTACTGTCTCGTTCTTTTACTTGCACCTTCTGTTCTCCTTCACTCATATCACATTCTGTAATTTGCTTTGATTCATAACAAAATGATAATGGAGAGATTGTAGATGACCTCTCAGAAGTTTCCTCACAAGTTTCTGTATCTTCCTTGTCTTCCTGTACAGAATAATCCTCCTTATTATATTCTACAGAGGTTTCAGCAGCTAGTTTAGGTTGGGTATTTGAGTCTTCATCATTACCTTCTGACTTTGGATCAACTTTCTCATCTTCACTTTTATCAGTAGCAACATTTCTAATACATTTTTCACCTTCTACCTCAGAAGTATCCTGATCTAAAATACAATTTTTATCATTAGAAGTTACACTATGAACTGTCGAGTTAGGTTCTACTGAAGTTTCGGACTCTTCGTAAGTGAATGATGTATCAGTGTCTTTATCTTGATATTTTTCACATAGGCTATCTGGCATTTCTTCATTTCTTTCAGGTGTCTCTATAGCTGATGCAAGGCTACAGGTATTTGAATTAGTATTGGCATATTGACCATCTAGCTGTGTTTTGGAAGCACTCAAGTCTAAAGTCTCTGTTCCTCCACAAAGATCTTTCTGCGTATCAGAACAGCTTTCTAATTCACCAATCGATTTTAGAACTTCTTCAGAATTTGCACTGTCCTTTGGAATACAAGGCTCAACTGATTTTTCATTTTCATGCAAATGTATACCATTATGAATTTCAGGTATGGGTATATTCTCATGGCATTGTGTGGAGTCCTGCGTTTTGAGGTCCCTCCCGAAGTGCACTAAGCTATTTTCTGTTGGTTGTTGAAAATGTGAGAAGGCAGCCTTCAGTTCATCAGCTTTTTCTGTGACAGTAGTTTGTTTCAGCAATTGTAACTGCGTAAATATTTCAGAACAGCTACAGGTAGTTTTTTGCACATCATCTTTGACTGTCCCAATCAAACTCTCTCTCAGATTCAGTACAAGCAGCCAAGCTAGGAGGATGTTGGAGGAAGAACCAAAAGTTGAAGGAGAAAGTTCTGAAAATCTGCAAGCTTTTCCTATACATCCACTGTGTTCTTTCTCAAGACCAAGCAAGGCTGACTGTAGTTCATGCAGCAGCATGCCAGACACGCAGTTATTCTGAAGATCAAGTCCTGTTTTCTCATTGACGATTGTGCAATCAACCTGAACAGCAACTTCAGATTTTTTCCTTTGATATAGGTTGGCATCTTGAATGTCAGCTTCTGACATCTTTTTATCTTGGTCATGTGTTTCATGAAGCACGTGCAGCTTACCATCGTGATGAAATTCTGACTTCAGTGAATACTTGGCTGCTTCTACTATAGTTGTATTACCATGAACCAAAGAGTCAGCTTGGGTTTCACCTGAATCCTTGGCTGATTCCTCCGAAGTTCCCAATTCGCAAATAGGCTTTAATGTTTTTTTGGTTAGATTATGTTCAATCAAATGTTTTTCTTCAGTCACATGCACTTCATTTGTGATAAATCTTGTTTCTTTATCTACAGAAATATCACTATTTTCTTCAGGAAAATGACAGGCACTGCTACTCTCTACATTCCCTTCTCTTCTTTTTATAGGAGGTAAGACAGAATTTGGTATCAAATTCTTCAGCCAACTTTGGACATAGTTTTCAAGTGAATGCTCACCAACAGGTTGAAATTCCTCCTGTTTTAGAGCCTCTAATGTAATGGCTCTCTCTGACACATTTAACTTATTCGCACCTTTACTTAGACTTTTCTTCATCCCCTTTTGCTTTTTCTGTTTCTTTGATGACAACTTTTCCAAAATATTATTTTCCTTCTCTTCTTCAAAGTTAAGGTTCTTTGGCACTTCTGACAATGGCTTTGAAACCACTGATGAGTTCAGTGTCTGTTCATAAGAATCAGTTGTGAGATGTGAACCTTCTTTTGCAGTACCCACTGTATCCAGACTGTGTTGAGATTCATTGTTTGAATCAGCTGTCATTACACCGTCATGACTCTTCGAAGATGAAACGATACTATTTTTTTTGCCTGACTTCAGTTTTACCTTGGCCAACTTTTTGTTGTTACTTCTTGGTTTTTTATTAGATGATAATCCGCTTTGTTCCCCAGAACCCTGGTGATAGAACTCATCTTCGGGAGATACACTTTCCCGTGAATTGACAGACTCCTTGTTTTTTACAAAATATTCCGTTCCTTTTTTCTGAGGCATTTCAGAATTATCCGTAGCCTCTGTTGTGGAATCCTGTGTGGTTTTGCTTGTGATACGCATTTCCTCACTTTTAATTATCCCTGAAATGTCTTTGTCTTTTTGATTTTCATATGTTCCTTGCTCTAGGAAGTTAGACGATTTTCTCTTCTTCTTCTTCTTTTTGGTGACAGAAGATGCAGATTGGCTGTCATCAGTGAGATGTGGTGGTGTCACAGATTCAGACTCAACACTGATTTGATTCTCACTTTCAGTAGTAGGAAAGAATCCAGTTGTTGGATTTATTTTCTCAGTGGGAGTTTTTCTACATGAATGTACCATCATCTTCGTCTGGCTCTGCCCTGAACAGGCTGAATGCACTGAATCTTGAGAAGTAGGTAATAAATCAGCAGCTTTGCATTTTGTTTCTTCTTTTGATTGACATAATTCTGAATATCTAATGAAAGAACTCAGTGATCTTTTTATTTGTTTAATATCACATGACTCCTGAACGTGGTCTGCTGACACTGGCCGAGCTGCCTGGTACGTTTTTGATGATGGTCTGAAACCACTGATGTTAGCTTTGTAGGTTGATACTAAACTATTATATGTACCTTGTTCCACAACTGATTTCTCTAATATATTCGGTACCAATTCATCCTCATCAGGCACTTCTAATGTCTTCCTATTTGTGGTCTCTACTAAATCACTACTTCTGTGGCTTACTTTAAAAAGCATTTCTTCTTTTATATTCTCTGAAGAAAGCTTTAATAAATCATTGTCACTCATCTCACTGAACTTTGGATTAATGACACTCGATTTTTTTCTGCTTGAATGAGCTACCATGCAATACTCAGATTTATTTTCTCCATTCTCTACTTCCTCACTGTAGGAAAACTGTCCTATTGTCTTCTCCTGAACCTCTTTCTCAGATACCAAGGTGACACTTTCAACTACCGTTTTCTTTTGTCTAACACGCCTTGGCCCAGGTGTGGGAGGCCTATAAAAGCGAGGCCTGATGTTATCCTTGGGTTCATTGCTTACATCCAGATCTGCAGAACTGTTCTTACAGTCATTACAATCAGCAGGTTTTAAATCAGTCTCTGATTCTTTGTCTGACCCTTCTGCATTGAATTGCTTTAATGAGTCTCCCTCTTCTTTATCGTAGCTCTTCAAAAATGGAGCATCTTTTGGTTTTATACATTCTGACACATTTCCATGGGATAAGCAATCTTCCGCAAGCACTGCAGAATCGCAGATGATGGCGTTTTTGTCATCAGAAAGGCCAGCACGACTTACAGTGGTTGTCCATTTAATGGTTTCTTCCTCTTTAATTTTTAATCTAACTTTCATTTCCACTGTGATGCTGCCATCTTGATTAAGGTGAACAGATTTCACAATGTCATCTTCGTACTGTGCCACAGATAAGCCTTCATGAGCGACTGACTGATTTCCTCCTATACCACTATGACTCTCAGGAACATAGGAAGAATCTGAGTTGTTACCATTGCTGGACTCTTTATCAGAAGAAACTGAGAATATCTGAGATCTTGAGCTAGAGCCCATTTCAGCTCTCACTACCAATAATTATATTGAAAGAACCCAAATTCATTCAGCAGGTGGAAAGTAGAGCAGACAAATATCATGCATAAGGATCCAGATGGTGAGACAGCAGACAGGCAGCAAAGGAAGAGAAAAGAAGAAAGGAGAAAAATTAGTACAAAAGAAGCTAAAGAAGTGTGCTTGTTTTACAGGAGTATTAGAAAGTAAGGAGAAAAACATGGTCAGTCTTGCTGCTCATTTTAAGGAGTAGTTTTAGAGAGAAACATAACCATTTTTTAATAAAGAATCAAGCATTTAACAACGTTTCCACTTATTTTCATTTTGCAATAGGTTCTTTCTAATGCCAGCTCCACAGTCTCATTTGAAGGTCCAAAGGCTAAAACAGTACTAAATGCTCTCGTTTTATACTTAGTTGGAAGCCAATGTTGCCTTGAACCTTTCAAGGAATTCGCAGGCCCTCACTTGTTTGGGCTTCAAGCTATAAACTTTACATTTTCTTCATGCCTTAGTGAGCAATAATATACCATTTCCTATTAGTTCTTGCAGGTAGTGCTAAAATGTGTCAGCCAAGGTGAATATGTATCTCCCTGGGCTTAGTCCAACAACCTACAGAATGAGTAATTACAGCGAGTAATGTCCCTGACATGTGAATAAAGAGTTCAGACCCAATCCCCTGGACTGATCTTCTATAGAGAAGTAAACATTAAAACACTTGACCACCTTATATAATCTGAATTTAAATCATGACATTCTGAGATGCATTTTATGCCTCAGTACTGTAGATGATGGCACAAAATTCAGTAAAACTTCCAGACTTCAATGAATTTCGGCTACGGCTCAAGATGTGTTTGCATACACATTAAATATTCCAAAAATGTGTTTTGATTACTCCGTAATAACTTGGCTCTTAAAAATTATATCTCATCTCTCTCTAGCAGTTGTCACTGAAGAGGTGAGAGATAAAATAACATGAGATAAAAATAAAGTTTTGCTGTCTTCCAAGAAGTTCTGCATGCGTGAGGGAAGCGGCGCATGTGCACCCACACAGAGACAGCCACAACTGCTACTGATACCTAAATACATTGGAGCTACCACTTAATAGAAAGGTTTCACTCACAGAAAGGTATTGTTACACATGTAATATTAACTTATCTGCACTGCTCGAAGTTAAGGTTGAGGTTTTTTTGATCAAGAGAGTCACAAATGGTCTCATATCAAGACTTTCACAGTTAAGATGTTACTGTTATAGATACGTGTCTAATTTCAGGCAGAGTGCCTTGCAAGTTTTCCAGGCATATGCTTTACCATGAACTGAATCAGAAATAAAAGTTTGTGCTAACTCCTCTAACACAGACCAGACCTTATGCTTCCCAAAGCAAAAATCTCACCTTCTCTGTCTCGGGAAAGGGAACTGGAATAAAGTGCCTGAAATTTGATTTTTCTGGTTCTCACATCATCAGTGATGTCTCCTACACAGGATACTTCTGAATTTCTCAGGTTAACGACAAAAAAAGAGGGCTGCTTTTTGTCTCTCTGTAATTGCTGTTAACCATAGATTAGAAGAGGGAGTTTATCACATTCTCAGCTACTCACATTTTCTACCATTGCAAGGCTCAATCTTTGGCTCAAAGCAGAATCTGGGTAAAATTTTTTTGTTTCTGCAAAACTTTCATTCTCAAGATGTTCCTATTTGTTCTCTCTCGACCCATTATGCTCTGCAAACAGCTCTCAAGTTGAGCAAGTCAAAGAACATGAGGGCTGAGAAAAAACTAAAATGAATAGTTTGGTGGGGACATAATAAACTGTGAGGGATGTGAAAGAAACTCTTTCGAGTACATGGGAGCCAAGTGTCATACGTATCAACGTGCTCCATGAACACAGCCAAGATTACCATGGAAAGTCTTAGTACAGAAACTATTACGGTGTTCCCTGAGCTCTTCCAGTGCGGCATGCAGCTGTACTGAGAGTACAGGGTACCTCTGGAAGTTTCTCCCTCGACAGAACCTCTCCCTACAGGATGCTCTAATTCCCACATGACCTAAAGCGCTGCAGCATTTTGTTCCCTCAGCCTTAGGCTATTCATCCAGCCTGGCTTCTCTCCAACAGCTCCTCATGCTCTTGGATCATCCACTGGCCACTCTTACTGACCTTGTTGGTGGCACAGCTGCGAAGGAAAAGTGCATATTTGTGTATCTTTTCCTTACCCAAAAAACATACATTACAGCCAGGATATAGGAAAGGCTGACACCGTTTAGACAAAAGTAGCTTCAAAAACATGGTGAATTTGTGAGTGGATGGGAGCTACGTTTTTCCTGTTTATACAAAGCGTGGGACACGGGAAAAAGTGAAAGTCATGACAACGACAAGTCAAACCTCCACTTGCTAACTTCTGAAAAATGCACAAAGGTTTTGCTCAGGAAAGTCAGTGAAGAGCCCAAAGTAGCCTGTGGTTTCTCTTTTACCACTGCCATTATTAACTGTGACACCAAAAAATTGTACGTTAATGCAATTAATAGTCATTGTTACTATATATAATTTGCATCCACGTTCTAAATAAGTCTGTTTGAAAGAAAATACGCATACTAGCTGAGAGCTTAGCAGAAACTTACATTTGGAAAAGAACATTAACACTTTGATCTTCCTTATGCTTACAGAGGAGTCAGAGGAGATATAAACAGTTTCAACTGGCCTTTTTGAATATCCCCGATCCCAGTAAGATTGTCATGGTTTACATCTTATGCTGAGAGAGATAAACCAATTAATAACATATAAATTAATTCAAAGAACTTACTATTTTCACTTTCTGACTTGGCATTTGCTTTTGGGTATACACGATTTGCAATTCCAAGCAATTTAGCAGGCCGTGAATACCCAAGAGAATCATAATTGCTTGGTTTAAAAGGCTCTCTCCCCGCTGCGACTACAGCTCCAGAGCACAATATCAGGGCCTGAAGATTAGGAACCTGGAAGGAAGAAAAAAAAAAAAGTAACATTAAATTCTCTGCCTTAGTAACCACAAAAAAAAAAAAAATAATGTAAGAGATTTATCACTTTCATGCTTTAATATCTTCACTTCTTAGTCTCTACATTAGTTTGCAGCAGGCTATTAAATATGTATCACAGCACGGAATTAATTTTTCAATTCCTACAAGGCTCTGCCTATCTCTGTCAGGGTATGTCTTGTTATATAAATATATTAGAAAAAGACTCCAAGAAGCAACCTGGATCTAGATCAAAATTTTCCTATCGTTTAAGTGTTTCCGTATGTAATTTTGTTTCATCGCTGCACAGCGACTGTTCGTAGCCATGAAATAAGACAATGCATTTGGAGGCAGGTATATATATGAACACTTATTTGAAGGAAGAAAGGGGAAATTCAGAAAATCGGGAGTATTAGTGCTGCATTACCTTGGTTTAGAGGTACAGAACCTGGTCCAAGGTTTGAAAACTGTAATAGACAACCAAGTGTCATAGCTCCGAGTCATTAATGGCAACCACTCTGCATTTATGCAATGATAAAATATAGGTGGCTGTTAGATGCTACTTACTGGGGGTTTTTAAATATTAAAAATCACAGATAAGCAGCGTTGAGAATAAAGGAAGTTTCTGTGTAAACGGGAAAAAATACAGAATTGAGAACCTGCCCAAAAGAGGCCTGAGTAAGAAAAAGATTTTTTATGATGACTTAAAATGTCCTCACTTGCTTCTCTCTGATCACAAGATTCCGGTGTATTTCCTCCAACCTCGTAGCCTTTCTGAAGGGAAATAGGTATAGAAAGGAAGCAGCTGAAATTCAGCACATCAGATCTAACATCAGGCCAAAGCCCCAAGCTTATAACTGGTAAAGTCACCTTCCAATTAAAAATAATATAGAAGCAATCGTAGAAGAACTGTCAGTACTCATCTTCATTCTCACCTTTCTGCCATCAGTGGTGTATAGCTTCACGACTGGATATTGCATTAACTCACTCATGTAATCCAGAAAGGCCTCAAAAGTTTGTGTATTTTTCTTCCCCAGAACTATGGTGCGCCTGAGTCTTACATCCCCATTTTTGAAAACAAGCATCTTTTTGGGAGTTGTTATTTTGATGTCTCGATGGCCGTATCCATCTTCGTTCTCCCTTGCTAATTGCACAGCTCGACGACGAGCGCTGACGGGCCTGCTGATCTGCCAGGGCAGTGGCTTTTTGCTAGCCTGTTCCAGGTTGATGGGCTTCATTTTCCTCTGATGGGAGCAAATATAAGACTTTCCATCTTCGAGATCCTCCAAACTGGTAATGCTGTGTCTCCCTTTCGGCGTACTAATATTCCTTACTCCGAAAGGTAAGGGGACTCTTTTGGATAAACTGTCCAGCAAGGCATCAAATGTTTTGTAAGACCGGCTATTAACGACCATTTTGATCCCATTAAACTGAGGGTCTCCACTTTTGTAGAAACAGATCCGTTTTGCCACCACAGGTTCGGTAACATTGAAATGGCGCGTCGATACGCTCTGCTCGCTCTCGGAGGAGTTTGCCTGATTCACCGAGTAACTAGTTGAAGGTGTTTCACTCATTTTGACAGCAATCTGGAAGAAAGAGGAGGTGGATGTAAATCTTTTCTTAAGACTAGTAATAATACAGTCTTCACTTTGAAAGGTGCAGAAAGAGAATTAAGAAACCAACAGCAGCATGTTGTGCCAAAAATCATTGGATTTAAATGGATACAAGCTGTTATCTCTAAATTCCACAAAGACTCCGGGACTGTCAGATTAAGTTAGCATAGCTCTACTTGCAAATGTTCCCCAAACTCTCCAATGGCATTTCAAATCTCTTATCGTTTTAGACCTTTCCTTAGAAGAAGGTACTTTGTCAGTCCAGAATGGTAATTAGATGTTTTCTTTCTTGGGGATGAAGCTAATTGACAAGACTTCATATTTAAGATATTAGAAAAATTCTTATTAGGAAGGAGGAATCTGGGCCCAGACCTGAGCCATATTCAGTCCAAAATAACAAAACTGGAAGATAATTCAATTCATTCTGATCTCATATACTAGTTTTATACCAGGGCAAATCCACTGGAGTCAGAGAAAAGGCTCCTCATTTACTACACTGTAAACTATACCAAAATAGGCCCCAAACCAGGGGTTAGAGTTGTTGCATCATAAACTGACAGACCATTTGCTTTTCTAGTATTAGTTTTATATTTCATGATACATAAACCACTACGATATTTGCATTTATACTGAGGGAAAAACTACTGATCAAATAAGACTTTATTTCGTACAAGTCTTTAAATGCTTTCTAAAGACATGAAAACGTGAGGAGTTCTTCAGTAGAAGGAGCCTTTAAATTGAAACATTTAAACACCAGTCTTCTAAACAACTGATTTCTGACAACTGTATCTATAGTCCTCACGCCTGAAAATACTCTCACTACAATCTCACCATTTGAACCCAATCTGCCCACAGATACTGTACTGACAACCCTTTAAAAGAATACGCTTTATCTTAATGGTTGCCTTGCTTTGACTGGGACCCAGGCTGGAAATGGCTGGTCAGTTAATCAGCCTCGAGGGAGCAGTTTATTAATGGAGTTTTACTGAAACGCTGCTTAGCGCTCTCAGGAAATGTATTTGTCATCAAAATAATATAAATTAAATTCTTTGACAATGTCACCTTGATGTAGCTGCCACATTGACTAATGGAACAATCTCCTTTCCACCATGTATTTTACTTAATGAAGGTATGGAAAACAGTATTTTTACTATTTTACTATTACGTACATCAGTTCTGAAAGCTGAGAAAATGCTGCTATTTTTCAAGACAGTCAAGGTTCAAATAAAGTGCGATTTGACAAGATTTTATCGTACCGTGCTACGCTGTCTTCAGCTTGAGTGTTTTGCTTTCACTAAGAGTTACGAACTTTTTAAACATTAGTTATTTTGAACAATTATCAAAGCACAGGGAGAAATACCTCATTTTAATGCATTATTTATTCTATAAATTGAGCTTAGATACTAAGTGCTAAAACGGAAAAATATCCAGAAAGCACTGCCCTGGAATGATGTACACAAAGATTGATTTAGGCAATCACAGTTCCATTTAAAATAAAAATAAATATATAAATAAAAATCCCTTCTAAGTATTTAATTGAGAATATGCAGGAAGAAAGTTTCAAGCTCGGCTGCAGCAACTTAGAGAAGCCAGTCCACGACGGCTGGTGAAATGGCCTACTCCCCGTGGCGGGGAGAAGCTGCACTTCAGCTGAAATCACCAAGAGCTATAGTTGCTCATCTTTTTTGACACATCTATTCTGTCTAAATTTTCTTTACAGTTCTAAACTGAAGGGTTGACAGGTGAGGTAAGACTAGGGACACAACTTGAACCAGCCATTTTACGCTTCATGCGTCATTCTGTTCATACTGATATTCCTCGAGGAAATCCATAAGGGCATTTTTATTGCTCCCCGCAAGATGAACTTTACCACTCCCTTTGCAGAGCAAATGTTCTACTTTTATCAAAGCAGCAATGACAGCAGTAAAGTTCCTGAGTGAACTGAATGTTGTGTTGCCCCCTTTAACTGGCCAAGACTTGAGCTCCCTGAGTCCAGCCCAGGATCTCTGGGGAAGGGGAGAAAACTGTTAAGTCATCATCAGTAACGGCCAGAGACAGAAGCGAACAGGCAAAGCTCCTCAGCTGCTCTTGTACTACAACTTCTCACGCTTTCTGAAAAGAATGCGGAATTTCATCTAACCGTGTGATTCTTCACTCTTAAACCAGATAAAATCGGGGGATTTTCTCACAAGACTGCTGATAACAACTGCTTTTGAATTAGCCTCTCAGTTGTTCTGCATGTTTGTACTCGCGTAAAACATTTAGATACATAAGCACAACATCTGGAAGAGAAACACAATACATTTTACATAAAGATAAGTTTAGAACGAGTCTTGACACCATGGAAGTAACGAAATCCAAAGCAAACAAAGCAAGAACACATATGAATAAAAAAAGTCAATTTCTGTTATAAACATGAAATAATTTGAATTCACAAAAGTAACTAACAAAAAGTAGTTTCCTTTAGCAAAATGTACAGTTAATGATAAAACAGATAGTTTTGGCTGAGGACGGATAGTTGGGTAGCACGCCGTGTACGAAAGAACTGCACAGCATGTACGAATACTTTCTAGTATTAATAGTGAAACTGGTTACGCATCTTTCAGATAGCTTATAATTGTATCTTACAAACAGCAAACACTTCAAGAAATGAATAATCAACATTTTGTAGAAGTTACTATTTCATGCTACGGGTAAACCGCTGTAATAACTTCATTTCATCTCAAACCCAGTATTGATTTTCATGCCGAGATGATTTTATTCTCAAATTAAGAAATAGCCAATATCGCATGATACAGAAAGTCTACTAAGATATTTGGGCAATTAAAATGTTTAGGATTTTATTCCGCATGAAAATGAAACGGAATTCAGCACCGAATCCCTTTGTCCTCATTCTCATAAACAAAACTATTCATTCAAATTTTATGTATAAAGCTGCTAAAAGTTACGAATACGCCTAATGCCACATAGCTGGCAAATACTGCATGTAATTCAATCATACTCACCCACAGTCACTCCTATGCAAATAAGAGTTCGCTCGTTTTCAGAGATTTGTAACTTGGACAAGTGATTGTCTATGCCATACGAAATGAACAACCTTAGACTTATTCCAAGCGCGCTCAGCTAGAAAATACATCATAATCCATTTGCTTAATCTCAGCTAATGGTAATCAGCAGACCAGGTTCACCTCAGGTAGCCATTGTTCAGAGCAGAGTATCTAACATCTCATTCAGCACATCCTTCTGTATTATTTTTCAATTCTCTTTACTTTTTAAATATTTCATTTACGTAATTACCTGTTTACTTAGATTGCTCAAGGGACTCACAGAAGCACGTAGAATAAAAATGTGGGTGCGGAATATAGGTCATCTGATGTACCTTCTTATTGTAGAGGTACCCTCCAAACTAAATTAACTGATAACAAAATGTTAAATATCTTTAAATGGAGCTTCTGCCACTCATCTTCTGAGACTATTTATTAACTGTCTTCTGGCATTAATTCTTGCATTTTTCCCAATCAGTTTGTCAAGGTGATCCTCTTTGTGCTAAAGATTCTCCCTTATTTTCTCTATTCCGACGTCGCAATGAAAATACTTACACGGTTTCTTTCACAACGCTCAATACAACATGACAGTTGGAAGGAGTTTTGTCCTCCGTGAGGTATTCTTTCTTTCAGCATGTTGGAAAAAGGGCAATGCAAACAATTATGGATGTGTGTGATTACACCTTATGAAGAGACGGGAGGATTATGTCTAACTGTAGCTTAATTATTCCACATATATGAATGTGAAATTTCTTTTCCTTTTCTAGTGGAAATACCAGGTCCCTGGATGGTAACTGTTCCACCTAATTGCAACCAGATGTATAATCTGATTTGGAGCTTCTTTGCTTAATCGGGATTACAGCAAGCTCTCAAATCTAGCAGTGTAGAACAGCAACAAAAACACTGCTCAGCAGACACCACCACCGCGTGCCGTGAGGAGTTTGTAAGTATCTTCCTTAGCAGAGAACTCAATGTTCAGAGAAGTTTTAAAATAGCGCTTCAGTTCCACTTTCATATGATGCGCAGGCACAAGCGTGAAATGATAACCTCGCACAGATATTTTTGGTATAAACATTGCTTTCTTAAATATTACATTCCTATAAATATTTTGGACTTTAATCTATTTTAGCTAATGTATTATCTATCTTAGCTAATGTATTGCTTCTATTCCAACCAGTATGCTGTTGTTTACCCTTTTCAGAAGACAAACAAGTCCCAACTCTGTGTTTTTCTGATGTCTTATAACTTATCCACCTATGCAGGAATTTTTATAGAATTGGTTTTGTCTCAAGTGCAGGATTTTAAGTATCATTGCTGCGTCCACTGGCTTTCCAGTGCATGCAAAGCCACTTTTGAGAACCAGTCCACCAGTAGCTTCCAAGTACCACTGGAATTTGAGACCCGAGAGATAATACTTTGGGGACCTGGTGAAGATGATAAACAAGTGTCACCACTTCACAGCGTGAACGCCCCTTAATTCTCTAAGAATTCAAAATGCTTACAAAGATTCTATCCAGACACACATGTAACTTAAAACCACCACTGTGTTCCTTCTTGTACTACAAACACTTCAGATATTCTGAAAAGATTAAATCATGTTTAATTCAGACTTAAGATAACATGCCACAAAAAATTATCACAGTCCTATAGCAATTAACACCCATTCATCCGGGCAGCTTGACTAACATCCACAGAACTACTAAAATGAAGTGGGAATATTTGAAGAACAGTTGCTCTTTTTTTTTTTTTTTTTTATACAAACTATTCGTAAAGAAAAATTGGGGAATATAAAATTAGTCCAGAAAGTTTTAGAAGGCAAAATCAGGCCACATGAGAAAACGTATCAGTGATTGAAACTGTAATTGCAAGGAGGATTACAATTTTCTGGGTTGCTGTCATTCTCACTTTTAAATTATGTGCCTCTTTATCTCCAGAACATCTTCAGTTCTCAGTTCTGATACTAAACATTACATTTAACCTCCACTCGACATCCTTCTTGGTCCTAATTTTTGTAAGGGTTATTGACTGGTCGATAACTGCAATTCTGACCATATCACTGTGAGGCCATCATTAACTTCAGTTCTTGGCTTGTGTAAAGCTCACATTTGACTTTTTGTGAACACGGTGACAGGGAAGTACAAAGGAAAACAGAATCACAGAATGGTTTGGGTTGGAAGGGACCTTAAAGCTCATCTGGTTCCAACCCCCCTGCCATGGCAGGGACACCTCCCACTAGAGCAGGTTGCTCAAGGCCCCATCCAACCAGGACCTGAACACATCTACTCTAATGACCTAGGGCATCAAGTAGCAGTTTTCCTTTCAATGCCATAAGGTGTCCTCTAGAAAGACAGCAGCATAGAGACGGCCAGCTGAAGGTCCAGTGCCTGCAGTCAGCCTGCAACGCCATTCTACACAGCCAAAGGCCTAAGTCACGCACCCTCAGCAAACAGCTGGCCTGCAGTCCCTGGGCAGATCCAAAGCTCAAGTGGAAGTTTTCCAAGTCAAAAGAAAGTTTCTAACTGACTCTGAAATTCTTTGTATCGGCCCAGAAAAGTATGGCATCAAAATAATTGAAAAAAAAAAAAAAATTATCATTACTCTGATTTTTATTAATTACTCATTTTCTATGGACTTTGTTTCAGTAAGTGAACTAATTGCTCTAAGTACCTAAATATAACCCAAGACTTTCCACCTCATTCTGCAGATCTTCAATGTTTCTCAAGATCAGCATCATATCCAGGAAACCAATACCCAAGAAAGAAAAAATATGTTAGCAGCGACATTATCATGTTTGCTGATATATTCTTTTTTCCTTAGCAGATAACCAGCATCCCAGGTTGAGAAACATAACAGCCTTTTCTGCAGCATTATCCTGAGCTGGAGCAGGGTCAGAACCCTGCGTGATGTGGCCCTCCCTGCCTGGCAATCCTATGGCCCTTGAATGACACCCTTTGTTTCAGTGGGAGCCATATGGAACAGCAGTTAACACGAGTATTTTTATCATCCAAGCGTGAGTCACTTATTTAAAACGGGCAGTTAAACTATTACTGTTGACCTCATGCCCCAAGAAAATGCTGATAATGTGCATTATATATCCAGGTCCCTTCAATCTCTTATACATCTGCTTTTTTTTTTTAATTGGACTGCTCGGGAAGGTATGGAACTAGGAAATGGCTATCAAGCTGAAAAGGAAATTATCACATTAGTAGCTGGGGCCTGGGTCAAGTTCCCTTCAGCATGCCCAGCCTGCTTACATCCTTTCCAGTAAAGCCTTCCAAAAACGGTGCCACTATTAATATGTTACTGCTGATAAGATTTCGAGCCACTGCATTACAACAGCATTCTAGCGTTTGATACACATGAACTTCTTATCAAGTTAATCCCCACAGACTTTTATTCATTAAATTCTCTAACATAGATTTGATAACCAACAGCTGGGGATGTGGAATGAGAGGGAAAAAAAAAATCCACCCACCAGAAAAAAAGTACACCTCTGGGGAGGAAAACAAAACCAAACCAAAGTCCTGCTTTTAAGAAAGCTCCGCCTGAACGGTTACATGGACTGCAACACTCCTCTTCGAGCTGTTCTGGGCTTTGACCACCACTAAATTTAGCTCAAATCCGAACGCCTGTTTGTGTTCAGAAGATAGCTTCCTGCGGGACATTCCTGGCCTGGAAGAGGTACAGATTGACCCATCATCTTTAAGCGGGTTAGAATTTCATTCTGGAATGTACAGTTTGTCTCAGAGTTAAAAGCATCATCATTCTCAGCTCACTTCTCCTCATTTTCTTGCCTCAGGTGTATTTACCCATCTGCACTCACCCTCTGCTCTGTAAGATACACCAGCTGAAGGGAAGGGTCAACTATATTTGCATTTTTTCTGAGTATGGGCATGAGAAAAAGGAGCCAGTCGAGATTATAGTTTGCTTTCTTTGCGTTACATCTACATAATTCACTGTAGTGATTTCTGAAAGCTTACAGTGCATCTGGAATTCTTTAAACTGCAAAAAGAATCACTAGAAAATTTTCCCCATCCCTAGTTTTCTTCAACATTTCAAAAATTTCTTTTCTCCCTCGAATCTTTGCTTCCATGACCCCCCCTGCACCAGCCCTTTCGTTAATAACGCAGCCACCCCTACTGACCTTAACACACAACGGCTCATAAACACCAGGCTTCTTACAACTAACTACAGAACAAATCGGTGCTGTCAGTTTATTACTGACTCCTTCCTGTATTGGTTAGAAAACTGCTACATGGACCTTAATGGTTTACTGAAAAATTCGCTCATTAAGACAGCTGGGGTTGTCACACCTCCTTTTCTTATACTCCTTTAACTTCCCCGTACTTCTCACCGATCTGTTAATTGATAACTATAGTTCTTTGCATTTCCCAGAGTGCGGTCAAAGAAAAGTCCCAAGCAGGCAGCATCTGAGCTCCCCAACTAATCCTGAAATTTATCCCCATGTTCCTCAGTTTGTCTACGTGAAACTCTGTGCAATGACCTTGACAACTTTTCTGTTTCATAGAAACATTGTGAAGCATAAGCTAAAGAAAACTCATGAAGCTCCAGCTGCAGAAGTGACTATGAGGGACAGATCTTTTGGGTCCTCCTGGAGTACATCATAAAATCTTTTGCTAGGGTCTGGTATCATTTCCCTTATGGAATCCAAAGGCTGGTTTTAAAACAGCGAGTTCATAAATTGAGACGAACAAGGTAAAAAAGACAAGGCTTAGACATATTATACACCTTCGCCTCCTACAAACACAAAGTCTTTGATCAAAATTTACATCTTCAAACACTCGCTCTGATCTGCTGCCTACTCCTGTCAGTGCCCAGGCTCCTACATTCACAGAATCACTAAGGCTGGAAAAAACCTTTAAGATCATCAAGTCCAACCATTATCTAACTGTACGGGGGCCACTACTACACCATGTCCTCAAGCAGCATTATCTAGACAGCATTTAAATGCATCCGGGGATGGTGATTCAGCCACTTCCTTTGTCAGCCTTTGATAACCCTTCTGGTTTAGAAGCTGACTCCCCTCCTTACTTCTCCAAGAATCCAAAACTCTTATTGTTTCATAATCACTAATTCCAAGACAGCCTCTTACTGTTGCATCTCCTACAAGACCTTCTCTGTTAACAAGCAGTGGGTCCAGGGCAGCACCTTCTCTAGCTGGCTCCTTCACCAGCCGAGTCAGGAAGTTCTCTTCCATACACCCCAAGAACCTCTGGGACTGCTCTCCCACTCCTTCCACCAATCACCCCAGTGCCCACAAGTCCTTTTTAATCCTTTTTGGACTTCTGTCTGTCTGCAACACCATCACTGGCAACCTGCATTACCAGTAGTGGGCAATAACCACAAAAGTCACAGCAGCGCAGGGAGTTTCCTGGTCGTGTCCCTAACTGGGGCCCCCGGGAGGCTGCACTTCCCCGTGGGAAGGGCCAGGCAGGCACACGGGGCTCCTGCTCCCCTCAGAAGGGAATCGCCCCTGACCATGACCCTCTATTTTCTTAACACAAGCAGCCCTGATGCGCGGGAATGGCTGACTCACCCCTGGCACCCCCCGCACGGACCTTCAGCTGCATCCTGTTGCCTGGCCCTCAAGTTCGAGCCCCAAACCTGTTGTGCAGGGGCAACTGGGCAGGTGAGGGAGGCCGGGAGGGGATCCACCTGCTCCCTGAGCAGGGACTTCTTTCCATTCCCATCTCTTAGGCCCCCTCCTTCTTTCCGGTGCCAAGAGGGCAGGGGATCCTCTGCTGCTGGTGGAGCCTCCAGCTGCTGCCTTGGCCTCAGGCTGTGGCCCCACCGATCCATCTCCTCCCACACTCCCTGGTGCTCCTTCACCTTTCCTGTTCCTCTTCCAGCTCTGCCCCCCGGCTGAGCAGGTCGATCCCCTGCTCACCCCGCACGCAGGGGCTGTCTCTGCTTCCTCGGGTGCCAGCGCCGGGCCCGGGCGCTCCCCG
>JAAGNO010021904.1:198090-213639 GCA_033439905.1 Ceryle rudis
TACATCCAGTCTTTCCTTAAACACCTCCAGGGATGGCAACTCCACCACCTCCCTGGGCAGTCCATTCCTGTGTCTGACCACCCTCTGTGAGGAAGTGCTTCCTGATATCCAACCTGACCCTCCCCTGGCACAGTTTCAGGCCCTGCCCTCTCCTCCTGGCACTGGTTGCCTGGGAGAAGAGCCCAACCCCCACCTGACTACAACCTCCCTTCAGGTGGCTGTAGAGAGTGATGAGGTCCCCCCTGCTCCAGGCTGATTTTCTACTGAGCTCCACAACATGCAATGTAGGTATTAGCCACACTATGCAGTAGAAACCTTCTCTTGATCCCAACTTTAACAAAAAGATGAAGGGCATCCTTTAATTAGTAAAATTAAAAGATTAAAATAATTAAAAGCAAGTCCTGCTTTGGACTTAAAATGAAGTATGAGCTATTGAACTCAACACCTGACCCTACTGCACCCACCGCCTCAAACACCAGTTCAATAAAGAGCACTGGGGCTTCCCCACAACCCATCAGAACACCGTGGAACACCCAGATATGCTCCAACAGCACATTTGCTCCTTCTCCTTCACACCAGCCTTCTGTGATAATGAAGGCCCTTCATTCAGGTGCCAGGTTTGACTTGAAGGCACCAGCTCGCAAGTCTTCACAGAAACATCCCTCCCAAAGGCAGTGCTCTCCAGCCAAGCAGCAGGCTTTACCTTGCTCGACAACTGAGCTGACCTCAAATCTAAAGGAAGAAATGCTGCTAAAGATACAACCTGGAGTAAACTCACTGAAAAATTCCCCGTTTTGGACACAGTAACACTGGTTTCTACTGTTATCATCTTAAAGGCAAACACCAGTCCAGTATTTGGAGAAGCAACTTGCAAAACGCAGCAAGAGCTTCTAAATGTCTGTGTTTATGTGTATGTCTGCAAATGGGGTGAAAGTAGCTGTGTTAGTAAAAATAATTGCCGCTACAGAAAATAACTGTTCACCTGCATTACGGTGTTTTCATTTATTATCTACAGTTTATAAACCATTTTTTACTAAAAGGATACACGCTGCAGACCAAGCGCAGAAAAATGAGATAGTACGTACATCTTGAGGAAATTCCTGCCTTTCTGTTCCTGGTGGTTTCTCTACCTTCCCAGACATGTAAGATAAACACAGTTACAGACTCCAGCATTTTATGGTTTATAGCCCACAGTCCCAAAATCTGCATGGGCAGAGAAAAGATTTCAAGAATGAAACCAAAGAAAAAGCCAATCCAAGCCAGTATTGTTTTCCCTACTGCATTTTTCTACACTCTCCCACCTATTAGGAGTTTCTCACAGGAGTATCTTTAATTCATAGAACGATTATTTATCTTTTCATTTTGGACTTCTGCTAATAACACCAACTGAAACGTGCGTATCCAGCTAAAAGAAAAGCCGCAGCATTCTGAAAATGCCTTTTTAGTCAGCAGCTTTTCAACGCTAAGTTCACTTCTGCTTTTAACTTGGGAGGTTTTTGAATCCAAGAATAGGATGTCTGTCAGAGATGGAAGATAAACTTTGTGAACTTCAGAACCATGGTACTCGATTCATAAATGCTGAACGAATGGGCTTTCTATCTGTCCTTCCTCCCAGTGGCCCTATACTGATTTTCTCCACAAACTTCCTCACCTCTTCTTTAAGGTAAAAGTAACAATTCTACTAATTAAAAGGTTCTGCGATGATTCTAGATTTTTCTATTTGGGGGCATCCTATTTTATATATTACATGAGTTAGCTTGGAACATATTTTTAAACTAGTTAAACATAATTTGACATCAGTTATGCCCTTGGTTTGGATTAGCATGTCCTTTGTTAATTAGACGCCCCCCCCCAATACCATCTTGCCAAGTATTTTCGCTCTGGAGCTTGAGAGCCCCTAAGCTATCATCAACTAAGTTTCTTCATTTACACCTGCTGAGATAGGATCAGCAGACTCGGGTTTGTTTAAATGAAAATTTCTGTTTGCATTACGGACCGAAGGTGCCTACCCACGGGCGTACACATCGGGATAAACAGCCACCATAGGTGGCCACTCTCCAAACGAGAAACCTCGCAGAAAGTTGGCTGTACTGATAAAAGAAAATGAATGAAGGCATAATACACTCCCAGAGCAGCATTCGCATCCACTGTATTTCAAACGACACAAGCCTCATTTTGTTAATTCAGTGTTATTCTCCCATAACTGTTATAAAGCTCTTTAGAGCCAAGGAACTGCAGTGATGCGTGTGCCTGTGTGAGAACAGTTACACATGGACCAAAGCTTTCAAAGCTGACTAGCAGTTATTAGTCTTTTTGTATTCATTTCAAGAAACCAAGTGCTCATCTCTGAGAAAATCAGAATATAATTTCCATATATATAGCATAATTGCAGCTAAGAGTATTTTAAAATTAATAGGAACTTTATCTTCAGGTTTCCTTATTAATAAACTTTAACTTAAAGATTAGTTTTCAGTGAATCTTCCTAGAAGGATGAATCAAGAAGTCTGTTATTCAGGAATTATGAGAAAATACAAAAAGTCATTTCCAGAAAAATAGCTTAATGCTCATTAAAAAAAAAACACCACAACAACAAACCCATAAAACAAAAAAAACCACCAACACAGAAAACATCTTTGGTTTGAAAATGAAAGAAGCGTTAGAAAGTTGAGTCTTTGGAATGGATCTGAATAGGAATCAAGTATCACGGTTCTGAAGTTCCTAAGCTCATAACTAAAGAAATCTACATAAAGTAAAACTTTTCATGATATCACCACCTTCTCTGCAAGCGCATTTATGATGAAAACAACTAATTCAGTCTGATCTAAAAATGTTTGGATTACCCCTAAGACAACGTGCTCCTGACGTAAATATTCCTGCAGACTTAAATATGCCATTGGGACTGCCTCTCTCAGACACTTGATTATACTGCTGCTTTTTCTAACGCGAATCAACTACCACGTTTGATTTAGAGATTTGCTCCCTACTGCAATGTATTTAAGTAAAGTTGGAAACTAGGAACATAACATGATAACCCGGCCACGTGAAAGGTTGAAATCAACAATTACACAGCTTTTAGTTGTGAAAACAACCAGTAAATCTTGAGGCAAACCAACAACATTTTCTTCTATTTTCTCACCAACTAAATGAGCTCCCCTTTCCTAGTCTGAGGTGCACGTAGGTTATCAGGGGGGTGTGCTTTTAGGATTAGCTGTGTTCACAGCAATACAATTACCTTGAGGAACTGGGAAGAGTTTGCACAGTCCATGTCCAGCTTTTCCATGCTCCAATTTCTCATGTCACAAAATACTACACAGCCACTCGCTTTCCAGTGACTGCTGCCTGAACATTCACCTGCAGCAATAATTATGATTCACAGCTAGAGTGTATCAGACAAGGTCAGTGCCTCTGGTTCTAATATACGCTAAATTGAATGACTTACTGTAAGCCATCTCTGTTTCTCAATCTATTCACTGGGCATGACTACAGAAAAAATCAGCTACATGGGGATAGAGAAAAACATTCTCAATGGGCAGGCTTTATCATAAGTGGAAAACACTTCTAGGACCATCATATTTTTCCCTGCAATTAATTTATTACTTATCTTTCTAAAGTGGTCCTATAACCAGAAGAAATAGTGTGGCCAGCAGGACTAGAGAACTGATCATCCCCCTGTACTTGGCACTGGTGAGGTCACACCTCAAATATTGAGTTCAGTTTTGGGCCTCTCACTCCAAGAAGGGCATTGAGGAGCTGGAGCATGTCCAGAGAAGGGCTATGAAGCTGAGGAAGGCTTTAGGGCACAAGTCTTGTAAGGAGCAGCTGATGGACCTGGGGTGGTTCAGCCTGGAGAAAAGGAGGCCTGGGGAGACCTCCTCACTCTCAACAACTCCCTGAAAAGAGGTTCTAGCGAGATGGGTGTTGGTCTCTTCTCCCAAGTTAGAAGTGATAGGACAAAGTGCAGTGGCCTCAGGTTGTGCCAGGGGAGGTTTATATTACGCTGCATTATACAGCATCTAGTGTGGGGCCGTTACACCGTTGCCCTCTACCCAGCGCCAATGATAATCTTAAAACAATTAGTCACGTAATATGAGTAAAACAAAATCCAAGCCAATTTTGTTCTGACAATTTCCCACTTGCTCTATAAGATCATACGTGGATTCAGGGTCTGAATTTTGCTTTAGGAAAGAAGTTCACTTTACATTTGCAGAAACATCCATGCAGTAGATGACCCTACCTTTCTGACCACGTTACAGAGATTGGCAAGTTCAGGTACTCTAAGGACAAGGTGTGACCCTGAATGTAGGAATCTTCTCATTAATGAAAAGATTAATATCAAAATAGCAATAAAAATGAAAATATTATTATAACATGGAGTCATAGGGAACAAGCTGCAGGGAGAGATGACAGCAATTCAGCAGGATGCAGCTCTCCCTGGGAAATACCATGTGAACTAAAAGTAACTTCCATAAATTCACACTTATGCCCCAAACACCGCAGCACTTTCTCTACCACTGCCAAGGGTAGGTGCCTGCTCTTGCACAGATGCTCTCAAGAGGTGGAAGAGTGAGGTTACTGAAGGATGAAAGGCAGACAGTGTCTGAGGGGGTTGAGTAGCTGGGATTAATTTAGAGGAGGAAGTGAAAAGGGAGGTGACGGAGTCATCTGCCACACAGCTGGGGGAGGGGAATGCCCATGAGGAGCCAAGAGACAGGCACTAGAGACTCCCTGGGGTGTTTAGGTGTTGCACACAGTTCCCTTCTTTTCCTGCACAGTCTGTTGCTGACCCTTCCCCTCACTGCTGGGATCCACCTCAAGAAATGAGAGCACAGCTCTACTGCCAAACCCTGCTAACACATTTTGAGACCTTCACGCTGTTTTGCTGATAAAGGAAAATATCAAAATGCTTGTCATGGCCATCTCTGAAAAGCTGTTTGCTCACACTACCAGATTTTTGTATTGTGAAAGCAAGTGCTTACACCTAGCACAAGTCCATTTGCATCGAAAACACCATTGAAGTGCTTTTTAATGGTAATTTTTATTGGAGGGAAAGAAACTGAAATCAATCATTTTGCCTTGTGGCCACGGAGAACAGCCAATCACCATCCTTTCATTTGTGATTAGAGACAAAGCCTTCACTCTCTGCTTGCAAGTCATGTTTTCAAACCCCTGCCCCGCCTCTAGCTTCTCTCCAAGTGTGGTGTGCAGACATGGACACAGCCTTCACTGGAGGCGAGTAGCTCCTTCATGCACTGAAATAACTCTTGGGTATCCCACATGTTCTTCATGCTTGCCAAGATGGCCTCTGCTTTTTTCACAGCAGCTTTGCTGACCCAGATCATTAGGAATGAGATGGGAAAAGGAAAGTAGGGTAATTATTTTATTTTACACTGCAGGGGTCTAGGAATGTAACTGCAGTTATGTCTCAGCTGAGGACCAGCAGCTCCCCACTAAGGAGCAGCAAGAATCATTCACAACCCACAGTATCCTGCTAGATAACGGGCTTGGTTCACATGACACTGGTACCTTAAGATTCTTCTCCTCCTCTTTTTTAAAGGCATCTATTGAGAATAACTTTCTTTCCTTTATATTTGAGCATTTATTAATCGGTGTTTTCTGCATTGAAATTCTTGTTGATCTCTGGCTCTTTCTCCAGGTTACCAGGAGAATTTTAATTGCTAGTTTTATCATTTATAATGCTTGCAGCCCTTTCCAGACAGATACAACCCAGAAATTGCTAAACACAGTCTATACTCATCTGACACTAAAAGCACAAAAAAAGGACTGGGCCTATATAAGGATTCTCTCTAAAATATCTTCTCAGTCTGTAAGTGAAGACACCAATAACTATTCTTAACTGTTTTAATCTGGATCAGGTCCTCATTTAAGAGGCTCACAAAACAGCCGAAGTCCTACTATCATCAAGCTGCATCTGCTGCTTCTCCCTAACACACTCAACTGTTCAATGTAGGAAATCATGTTGAATTGACAAAATTTATTCTTGAAAAATCGGTTTTTCTTTTAGTTTCTCTATCCTCTCACTACTTGTAAATTAGCATTAATTGTTTAGTTTGCTATCTTTCTGGTTATCAAAGTGTTGCAAACTATTTGCAACACCCCAGGTCAGGCTTTTCTTAAGGAAAAAAAAAAACCATGTTTGTCCTTTTTCTTTCCAGGGAATCTTCATCGGGATTGTGAAGCCCAACATCATTCTTATTCTCACTAAGTTGCCTCTGATTTCTGGATTTGCCACCATCAGTTTCCACCAGTTCCAACATCTTGGTTTTTAGAAAACTGGAACTTTCAAAAATTTTACTACACCTAGCAGTATAAAACTACTGATTCAAAGGCCTAATACAGACAAAAGCCAGTTACCTTCCCACTTGAATAATTTTCCCTCTCCATTCTTGACTACTGTTATTTTTTCCATTAGCTGTCCTTCCTCGGTGCTTTGTATTTAAGCTGCTCTAAATACAGCACAGTGCTTCAGAGGATGGTCTCCTTGCTCTTGCTGCAAGGAGAGGGAAAACTTGTTTGACAAATGAGCTTTCCAAGCTGTGACACTCAGTTAAAACTGAGACTGTTTGCCTTCCTGTTATCAAGGATAACATAAGTAAACTTAGGAAATCAGTTAGTTTCTCTTGCTTCAAAGTAAATCATGAGAACTCATGGAGGTTACAGATATTGGAAAATATCTGTAATTCCTGGATATTACTGTAGTTCTAATTTAGGAAATATAAAGAGTCAAGTTAACGTGGTTTGTTTATATGGGACATCACAACACTGCTATCGTTATTCATCACTTGGCACAAAGGGAAGCTTGGAGCATTTCCAGACAATCTACAGACTGGAGTGATTTCATGTAACACTTGAGACAGCTGAAGAGGTAGCCTCAGAAATAGGGTTTTATCTAGCTCGGACACCAAGACTCACCCCCCAGGTGTCAACTTAAGAACACTTGAGGTCTCTGATAAATTCAGCTCCAGAAGGAGCTACTTACACTGCCTGAACCATCACATACTCCAGCCAAGCCCCTGCTCTCAGCCAAGGTGCTGCTCCACAACAATGCCAGTCTTCAACAGGTTCTATGTGTTACTGTCTTGTATATCCCCAGGGCTCCAAGTGGTGTCAGACCCTTGAATTTAGGCAAGTGTAGCATTATTTGGAAGATCTCTGGATCACAAAATCTGTTGATTAAACTGAAAACCTCAGAAGAATATTTCTCAGGCTGCAGATGGGAACATGGCACACAAGAACAATTACAAACATCGCCAAAACTGAGAGATATGCCATGGCTTTATCGCTGACATCGACTCTCAAAGTTAAAGGCAGTCTTACTGTCACTCCACTGCAAAGCATTCAGAAATTCCCTTCCTCCTGAGATGTTCAGTTAACTTGCCACTAGCAGAGGCAAAGATTCTCTAAATCATAAAAAAATGGATTGCAACATTCTTGATTAGGCCAAAAGTCTGAAAAGTTATCTGAAAAAGATTAGTACACACCACAATCTACATTTGCCTGTTAAGACACTTTAAGGGTCTATGAAACACAAACACTGTGTGATAGATCAGAATGAAAAGTCCTTTGGCTTTTCTTTCACATCTCCCATCTCAACAAAATACAAAACTACTGACAAAATAAGATCTGGTAAGCCAAAAAGTTCTCTAATAACCTCATGAAAATGGATTTATTGTGGTTACAGATCATCAACAGCTGACTCAAGAAGGAGCATCATCAACAGCAGCACCACTGCCACAGAGACGAGCAATAAACTTGCTACAGTAGTTGAAAACCAAAAAGAAAGGCAGGTTGCTTGTCACTACCCCAAGCAACCAGTAAAGTGTTCCAAAGGTATTGAAAAAGTGAGTAGTGCAGGAAACAGCAGCAAAGGAATGAAGTCTTTCCCTGAGGAAGAGAAGAGTACTTCGTTGCCAGGCTGCAGAGGTGGGAAACAGTGTAGGTTACACTGCAGAAGGAATCCTGGGAATTGCTAATATTTATCTTAAGGGAAAATTCTCATGTTAGATGCACTGCCAGCCACCAGCAGATGACAACCAAAGGAGACAAGAAGTAGCCAGTACTTCTCTTAGAGGAAATAAATTCTTGGCAGTACTCTAGTGCTGTATAAAGTGGAAAGCTACAACATTACATAAATCCAAACTGAAGTCCAATAAACAATTAGGATCTGGAGGTTCGGATTTGTGCAGTTATTTCTGCAACGCTCAGGTCGTGTATGCACAGCAAGTTGCGTGAGGGCCATTTGGGAACAGTAACGTGAAAATTCTTGCCCAAGGATGTGTCTGGTAGCCAGGGATTGTTACACAAATAGAGGAAATAGCACAACTATGTCAAGGTTGTCAGGCCACAGGACAAGCCTGGACATGCCATGTCGTGTTACTGCAGTAGGTGGCTTCTCTACAGCAGTAAGCCCATATAGACTCAGCTACTAACAGAACATATTTAGGCAGCAAAAAGTAGACCACTTGAATTGCTTTACATGTACTGAGTCAATCCAAACAGCTCATCCTGACTGGAAGAAGCTTTAAGGCCGTTAGGAAAGCAGGACTCTTCATGCCTAATTTACCCCTCAAGAGTTTCAGTTGTCTGTCGTACCGGATTTTTCAAATTCTACTAAACCCGGAGAATTAATTATAAACACAAGCAATTTGCTCTCTGCTTCTGAACATGGACTACATACAACACACCACTTCCCCACCCCCCCCATAAAGTATAGAAATTAAGATTATGCTACTACAAATTGTTATTAAGGGTTACCTAACCTCTCTCAACCATCTAGTAGTCATGCTCCCCAGAGAGACCTCCCCTGAAGGCCAGCAGCATGGCTGCACCCATCGACCCATCTCCCCTCTCAGCACAAAGCTTGAGCAGCTATTTGGACTCTGTGGTGCATATCTGACTTCATTATGAAAAAAATACAGTAGATGAGTTGTGAAGTCTGCTCGGTGTTTAAGATAAGCAAACTACGAAGCCAAATTAGAAACAGTAATCTTTGCTCAGGAAACAGCTATAAGGTGCTGCAGTGGTGCTATAGCCACGGGGAACTGCTGCCTACACCCACGGAAGATCTTTTCCAGCCACTTCAGCTTAGAGCATCAAAATAACAGCCTTGCTACCTCCCTGGGGATTTAGAGACAAGTAGGTTTAGGTGTAAACCAGCAGGTTTTACACAGAGACACTGCCCCAACCTATTCAGGCACAGCAGAACAGATCTCTTCTGCCTCAGATTTGCATGGGGGTTTCTCATTCTGCTTTCCAAGAATATTTGCAGTGAAATAACAGAAGAAATTCCGGCTGAGAATAGAAGCCACAGCACTTGTATCTTGACAAATTCTAGCAAGTTTTCCATGCATTAAATACCTCTACAGGCTTAACCTGCAATTCCAAATCACTAGTTAATTGAGTCCAGTCTTCCTAAAGCCAATCCAGGACACAGGTATTCAAGGTTTTACAACAGTTTTAGTATTAGTACATTTTTCAGACATCTTTCCAACTAAAAGGTGTGAAAAAATGCTTCATCTTGCATTCATCTGATGCCAAACCTGCCACACTTTGCTCACAGAAACCACTCACTGTTTTCACTGTTGATTTTATGTGAGCCAAATTATCATACATTAACAGCTTGAAAGACTAGGCGTGTAATCGAGCAAATACACGTAGTCTAGCTGATGGTAACTCCCAGAAGAAATACTTGCCATTTAAACCACCAAACCATAAAACAAAGTCTAGACGACATAACCCGACTACAGCTTAGCTGCTCTCCAGCAACTAGTATTAATCTCTGCATTTGGAACCAGAATTGGTATTGTATCGATCAGGCCAAGTCCACGAACCCACAAATATTGGTTTACCTTTCCTGTTAATTTGAACACAACCTTTAGCCACAAAAAACATATTCTAATATTCTTTATCTTTGTTCAACAGGGGACAATTTTTTTGTTTTAAACAGGATGTGTGCAGGATAAATTTTGTTTCTAAGTGGCAATAACAAGAAGCTTTAAAGTAAATCAGACACCATAAAGTAATTCCACAATGCCTTGGAAAGAACCCAAGACTTGCTGGTACGTAAATATATTCTCTATGGGTAAATGGAGTGGACACCCTCAATGTGAACAATAACAATATTCCCCTGATAACTCCAGGGAATACTCTATGAAATGAGTTTTCTCCCTGATAAGGCAAAGGATGGAAAATTATTTTCTCTAAACTGCTGCTTACTAAAAAAGCAGAAGATGCTAAAACTCTTACTTTAAAGAGCTCCGTGGTAAAGTTTAATTCTAATAAAGAGCTTTGTTTCTAAAAGCTAACCTTCAGCATTTTTCAGAGTCAAGTACATTACTTTGGATCGCAGGACAATTATAAATCCTAAACTAGTCAGTAATGAGATGAGATACCCATAACAAAAAAAGCCTCAGCAGCTCAAACTTTTTTTACTTTGCTCATTCCTGTTTGACTAGAGTTGAAATACACTCTTGCCTACATTCAGCCTGTATCCGGGCAGCTGCTCTAACACCCAGTGACCCCTCCCCAGCAGAAAAGAGAGGAGGGAATCAGGAAAAGGAGAGCAGACCCATGGGTTGAAGTAAAAAACACATTAAATGAAACATCAGAATTAATACCAACACCAGTCTAAAGCATACAAAGTCACACTCAGCCCGGTGAATGTCAGTGGTCACAATAAACAGGAAAGCAGCCCTTGGAGCAAGAGGATGAGTGAGACCCTCCAGGGAAGGCAACCTTTGAGAGAAGAAGGAGAAACAAAACTCAGAGGCCTCTACCCCCACCAAACTTCCCCCTTTATAGTGAGTGTGAGGTTTATGGGACGGGACACACCTGTAGCCAGCTCAGCGCAGCTGCCTTGACTTCTGCCCCTCCCCGCTTAAGCTCCTGGTTGACTGGATGCTGCTAAGGGCCTGCAGATGATAGCTGGCTGGGATTCTGTCCCAGCAAAACCAGGACAAGTCCTGTAAGAAGTGTTCTGAAATAGTCTGAAAACAGCAACTTATAATTGTGAAATTCCTGGAGACCGCATCAAGTTTCAGGACAAGCTGTGGTTTAGGTTTATTGATATCTCAGATGACATTTCTACACATGCATTAAAGTGTTCTGTATTTTTCGTGGTGCTCTTCATTTGAGATTCTTTTCACTAAAACACTCATGAGATCATGCTTAGTGTTTCAGTTTTATCTGCATCAGGTGACATACACCATAAACTTTGGGTGTTTCAGTTTCTTTTCCTCACAAGTTTGAAACTTATGTCACTGACATTGTGAGAGCTGTGGCACTTTCAGATTGTAAATATACATATAAATTCTATCGATGCTTTAATTAAATCTGAGACAGACACCTTAGAACTACACTTAATCTCAAGAAATGAGAGTATGCTACAATGTACTTGGGGTCTTCCACGGTCAGTAGGACTCCCGGTGAGAAGTTCCCTGTCTTTACACAATCAGGTACCCATTTAATGAAATGGGTTTTAATCAGTAGGGTAAGATGAGGTGCTTATTCATAATTTAGCTGACAAGAAGTATAAATTAGCCATTATTTAAGATTATGATGCCATAGTTAAATTGGTTTTGCTCCACTAACTATTCGAGGCTTCTCCACTTTATACTGCAATCTGTAACCCGGAATTTTAAATCTATATATCAGGTTACATTCATGTAGTAATTATTCCACATACAGCCATAAATATATTGGTTGCTAAATTTCTTAATACATTTCCCTTGTCTGTAAATCCATATTCATTTAAGAAAGACTAAGATTTTCAATGAGTAAATCAATAGTTTTAAGAATATCTGCAAAGGGAACAATAGCACTGCCACTGGATTAATATGGAAACTAATTAAAGAAATGGGGCCTCTGTAGAACAGTTCTAAAGAACAAAATAAAGTAATAAAATCTAATTAAAATATTATATATATATATGGTTAAACTATTTAAGAGCATCAACTCCCCAATTTCCAGCTTACTATATTGGTGGCCTGGTGTGTATGATGACCATGTATCACACACTCCCTTTAAGAGGTCTGGGAATGTGCTGTGATAGCCCGAGCTGACTGGGACAGCCCGAGCCACCAGAGATTGACATGTATAACACCAGCCCATAAGCTCCAGAAGCTGCAGGAAACCAACAGTGAATCAGAGGACGGAATCCTCCTTCAGTCCGCGCAGCCCACGCTTCTTTGACAGCAGGGTCACAGCAGGTACTGTCCAGGCAAGTCCCAGCCACCCAGAAAGGAGCCAGGCAGCCACCCAAACCAGCTCAGTACCAAGAGCACACAAGGGAAGCCGTTCACCACAGCACACGTAACTGAGGAAGTGCTCAGGGGAGCCCGAGAGCATGGGACAAACTAGATTATCCCTGTGTGGGATTTCTTGAGAAATATTTGTCTTATGTTTAAACCAATAGAGGAGTGATTTTATGTTCCCATTCCTCAATCAGTGCCCACCTCTGGTGAAAAGTCCAGCTGCCTGAGTATTGTACTCAGATGATGTTAATGTATAGATGCCTGCGACTAAAGCAATCTCAGGTTTTCCACTTCAAGAACACGAGGTCAGTTTTCTATAGCTTTAGTGACACATTTGGACCACAAATTTTTCATCCCAGACAGATGGCTCTAGCAGAGTACAGAAGTTTCAGCAAAACCTAGTCAGAGATTTCTGAAGATGAGGCTAGAGAAAACACATTCTTTCAGCCGTATTTAATCAATCCTAGGAGCCTTTTGTGGGACAGTTTTAGTGTTTAGCCTGGGATAGGCATTGCCTCAGTGTCAGAAGTATGATTACTACTGTCCCCCATGAAGAGCTGCCCAAGGACTACACTTGAAACTCTGAAATTGTAAACTCTAAAAAGCATGATGAGGAGCACTGGACCATAAAATGCAAAGTAGGAAGGAAGGAGAAACAGCTCCTAAAGATGGAGCTAGATCATGAGCTCACCGCAGGAACCAACAGAGGGAGGAGAGAGAAAAGCAGAGGAAAGGTGAGGGGTTGCAGGAGAAGGGGCATGGCTGGGAAAGCAACAGTCAGGAGATACTGAGGAGCAGGGGTAAAGATAAAGAGAGTGGGGAACTATCAACGGGAAAGAAAAAGAGTTTTTTTAAAAGCCAAGCATTAAGGAAAGGGACAGAATATGGGTAGACTACAGACAAAGGAAAAAAGCTTGGTATTTTGAGAATGAAAAGAGGATATACAAACTAGGTAGGCGTGTTTACGCTGTTATGGAAAAATGCTGATGTGAGCAACAAAAGGAACCTAAACTAGGCAAAGAGTACAGCAGAAGGAGCTTATAGCAAAAGGAAGGGTATGGAAAAGACGAAGAAACAGCTGTCACTCCAGAAATGGGAATTGGACCAATTATTCCACAGCCCCAGCATTGTTCTGTTGTCCTGCGCTACGATCTCAAAAACCCACGGACAGTGTTTGTCCCTTGGTCTTCACTTCGCGACAGACCAAAAGAGAGGCTCCTATAGCAGGAGAGGGTACGGGCTGTTATTTCATGAGGCATTCTTCAGTTGCTGCTTCTTTCCATGCAGATGATGGACAGAGTTTTAGGAAGAAATCAGTATTAGAAGGCAGTGCTAATGAAGAAGGGACCAGTAGGAGGAGAGATCAAATGAGGCAGGAAAATGGTCACCTTGAGGTTAAGGCAGTTCAAGAATACTTCAGAGAGCTGTGACTGCTACAAAGTTCTATGTGATAACAGATTTATTTCGAGGTTGACAGCACTGCACCAGTCTCACAGCAACCAATCGGTACGAGACGATGCGCAGAAGCACTGAGCTCTCATAACTGCAACTGAAGGCCAGGGGAATTCAACTGGGGAAGGAAAAAGGGCTCTAAGTGCTTTAATTATGAAGCATTTTGGTTTCAGTCTTCGTGTATCATTTCTGTGTACGATATGGATTAGCTGAGTTGGAGTTCCATAGAAAACGTGTATATCATTTACAATTAATGCCTATATCATAACATTACTCACTAAAGGTTAATTAGATCTGCACTGGTAACCTTAATTTTGGAAGCTGTTTAACCCTACCTTGGGATTTCCTAAGTTATTACTCGCTTTCATTTTCTTTTACTGGAAGATTTTAAATTTTGTAACATAATTCAGCCAGGTACTGTGGCTATAATGCTATTATATGTAGTATAGAAAAATAAAATTAATATAAGCAATCAATAGAAGAAAAAAAAAGGCAATACAAACAAAATTTGCATTATTTGAATGTATATAAACATCTATTCAGAGTGTGTCTAATGTTTGTCTTTTCTACTCTTTTGGGTTCTTGCACAGTTGCACAAGTTGGGCTTTAGCACAAATGACGTTTGTGCAAGGGCAGAAGCAAGAGCATCTCCCATGGGTTTAGCAGCCCGGGTACCTGAAGGAGTACAACCACCACAGTGGTCATCACTACGGCCGGCCACACAGGACCCACAGCAGGACCAGTCCAACCCATTCAACTACAGCTGTTAAACTTACACCAGCCTCTAACTGTCGCACGTTCAGTGTTTCTTTCCATATCAATACACCGTATTAAAATAAGAATGTCTGTGTTCTTAAAACACTGGCAGAGGTGCAGTCTTATTTCCCACCTTGCACCCAACGCCCTGATATTAGAAACTTGATGCCAGCTTTCACACTTTTCTCATAGTAAAGTTTAGGAACAAAAAAAAAAGGTGTTAAACCACTCCAAGGCAACCACAATCTCACGTGAAAGTTTTCAATACTGCATTTATGTGCAGTTAAAAAAATGTTATTGAAGTCAGTGGACAGAATCAGGGTTTCTTCTGACCTAAGTAAAATGACACTTTCTGAAATAATAAATGAAGCATTACCTGCTCAAGTATGTTTCTCATAGATTACCGAGACAAGAATCGGAGCCGTATTGTTTTTTCTCCTTACTAAAATAAGCCTGAAGCTCGTGACACAAAATACATAATCCTACTTGAAGGCAGGTGGGAGAAAGTAAGAAAAGACTGTAAATAGGGTACCAATGCTACTCGGGAATTATTTGGCTAAAAATCACTATTTAAAGCAAAATCACCTTGACATCTACAACTATCCAAATGCTATGGGCTTCCAGGCACACTGAAAAGGGGCATCTCAAATATACCTAGCTTCTTTTGTTATAAAGACTATCCTTTCTGGGAGGAGGTTTTCCCAATACATTGACAGTTAAAAATTCCGGTCAGCATTTACAAACCAGAAAAATAAAACTACAACAAGCTACAAAACCCGCAGCTAAGCACAGGTAACACAGTAACACAATTTATACTCCAGGGCACCGGCAGCAGCACGGGTCAGGCATTCATCCATGGCACAGGAATACAGCCACACCTGGAAACAAACTTCTCTGGGCTTGGAGAGCGTTTCAGAGCCATTGTCATGGTGGTTACCTGCCCTGTCTGCTCCTCTCTGCAGGTGTGGCCTTTCACTTTCCTGCACCCCCCAACTTGGTACACAAGATCCAGCAGTGGCCTTGGTCTGCACACCAATCCTTGTTAGTAACTCTAAACATGCAGTGTTTAAAA
>JAAGNO010021905.1:0-16442 GCA_033439905.1 Ceryle rudis
CTCAGCGTCATCCAATGATAGGAGAAGGGGCAATGGGTGCAAGCTGGAACATAGGACGTTCCACGTAAATATGAGAACTTCTGGTGAGGGTGACAGCACTGGAACAGGCTGCCCAGAGATGTTGTGAGTCTCCTCTCTGGAGACATTTATAACCTGCCTGGGCACGTTCCTATGTGACCTGCTCTAGGTGATCCTGCTCCAGTAGGGGAGGGGGATTGGACTAGATCTTTCAAGGTCCCTTCCAACCCTTAACATTCTGTGATTCTGTAATATGTACATTTAAAAAAACCCAAACAGTGCAATAGTGGATTAGTTAGGTGTTAGTATTCTCAAGGATGTATCTCCTGATTGAATTTTCCCAAGGAAAAGAGGTTACAATTTTTAAACTCTTAATTAATTTCATTAATGCCAGTGTTCTGGTTTGATTATCTTTTCACAATGTTTGATTTCATTTGTTAATATTTAGTAGGGTAGAGTGGCATTTTACATTAAGCAGTTTATGTTAAGACATTCTGAAGAGTTGCTAAGTAATGTACAGGAAATTTTAAAATTTGGACATTTTTTCATATGTTTATTAAAACAAGTGTTTGTTTTTCCTGTTGAATGGAAACATAAAAAATAAACCCAACCCCTGTATCTGTGCTTTAAAGTGAAGTTCAACATTGTGATTAGGTTCCCATAAGTAATTATCATTATGTTCTTAGTGGTTATGAGTCAGATAGCTTTGAATATTAAATCTAATTTCTGATATGTGGTAGATTTCTTTGTTTGTTTGTATGCTTTGTATTATAAACAGAACTTAACTATATGTATTACTCAATTATTTTAAATTGTAATTGGTACAACATTTCCACATATTTTTTTAAGGCATAAGAATTTGTATGGTAGAAAACCCAAGAAAAGGTAATCAGTACCCTATGCAGAGAGTCGAGGAGAAGAAGACTTTTCAATAGGTTGAAAAGAGGCAGCTCAGTATTAGCATACACATTTCATTTACTTAGCTTTTTCTTACAGCATCTGTCAAAACTTAAACATTTGAAAGCATTCATCTAGAGAGAAGTATGTATCTATGTAATTGCCTGTCAGTCTGAGTAATTTGTTTAATGGCCAGGGCTAAAAGATACTCTGTTAATTGTTTTGAAGATTAGCAGAATCTGTTACATGTAACAAAATGCATGTTTGGGCCCAGACTTCATCTCAAAAACAATTTGAATTTGTGACATCTATAAAAAAGTAGGCTCAATCATTCACACCTGAAATTCAAGTTCTGAAATTGTATCTGCCTTGATTAAATGTCTCCAGATGAAGAGAATAAAAGATTGTCAGACTAGAAAGAAAAAAGAAATAAAAACTCTGTACTTTTCATGTCTGTCATTATCTACATTGCTGATTCTTTTGACTCTTACAGCAGGAGGAGTATGAACTCCTGGAGGACTGATTCTTCTTCCGATGCAGGATTAAGCCTGGCCTCAGGACAGCTCTTCAGAGAGTTGCACAGCCCTTTGCCAGCACGGTTGCAGATATGTTAGACAAAGATGCCTGGTGCTAGGAAGGGGAAGCAAGAACTCCCTCCTTGGATGTTGTGGCAGAGCTGGTAGGATAGGCTGTCCTTGCTGGTGCATGCTCTCGCTGCAGAAACTGCAACGTTTATTCATTATTAAGAAGGAGGAAGATAGGAAACAAGGACAAACAGAAAGTGGAAAGGCAAAATATATTGATTGTGTAATCATTAATGGCCATAATAACTTCCTTGTGTAAGGCAGGTAATGTGTAAATGTCACAATAGTGACATGAAAAAATATTACTAAAATTAAGATCTAGAGAAATTCTAAGTTCTGGTATCTTTGCTGAGAAGAGAAAAAGAAGGTCATTTATGGAGAAAAAACAACAGGATTCATATAATAACAGGAAGGAAATATAGACAGGAAAACTCAGATGGCAACTAGTAGTTAAAAAGGTCAGGCTGGATCCACATGAAACAACACAGGGTCAGAATGCAAGAGAACATGTGAAGACAGAGAGGAAGGAGCTGAAATCTGAAACAAACAGGAGAGTAATACTGAGCAAAAATTTATTTAAGGGAGAAAAAGGGGAACACCAAAGAACTTTTGCAGTGATAGTATAAACAATGAAGGATGAAAATATATTGTTACTGGAAATTTATTGGAGTAATGAAAAAGCAGAAAAGCAAAATATGCGATAGACAATACAGCAATATTCTTTTAAGTTGCTTGAGACAGGAAAACTGGATCAGCTGTTAACTGTTGAATTTGTCTTAACATTTCCTTGGAAGGCAAATGGAAAAGCAAAATACTCGCATACAGAAGGGAGTCACGTGAGACTGAATTGTGGAATACCTTTCTCGTTAGTATGTGAAAAATCAAGATCAATGGTGTGCATTAATTAGGGACACAATGTTGAATTAGAACATTAGAGCAAGCAGAATATTCTAGCAGAAGACCAGAGACATGTGAGGGAAGAGGAGGTAGTGGTACCCATTACTGCACCAGTTGTTGGAACTGGAGTCTTTCTGCAGGGAGTAAGAGTGGAAGCAATGCAGTTACAGAGTGCTGTGGCATCTTTCAACCCCCACTCACACACACACCCACACCCACACTGGTTCTATTGAGTGCTTTCTACTTTGTGGTTTATATACCTTTAATTCAGCAGTTTTTACACCAAACTGTATTGAAACTGAGTGTCTCAGATTAGTTTTAGCATTTGCAGTTGATGTGTTTTCTCATAACATTTGCACTCAAAAGCCTGCATCCAAAAACTTTGGCTATCTGGTATTCAGGCTTGTTTTGATCCACATCTACATCACTGATACAGTACATAATAATAAAAGAAGTGGAATCAAGTGGTATGTTATTTAAGAGCAATCTCTTTTAGGTTATGTATCTGTAAACAAAACCAACAGTATCAGTTATACCCTTACTTTGAATACAGAACTTCAATGCAAAGGTGTCTTACTGAGGTATTCTGATAAAGGTGTGGGGAAAAAAAGTGTCTGTTTACAGATCTCTTTAGCCTCCCACTGCTTTATGCTGTAGTATTTTATTTTACTGCTAATTATTAATAAATGTAGCTTAGGTTTAGGAATAGGAAGCTTCTTTGAGAGACTTCTGAACTTAAAAGCACTGAAATATGAAGTATCTTGCTATTTCTCTATTTTGCACAGTTTTATTTCTGTATCCAGAAGACTTTCATCTTTGATAGTTATTGAAAGGTGATACTTATGCCATAGACATTGTATTCATATTCTTGGTAGTTAATGAGAGGCATTATGAAACAATGTGCCAAACTGCCACAATTTAATTTTTTGAGCATTTTTGTGCTGCATGAATTGTGAATTTCTAGGCAAACAGCTGCATTCTGAATTTAGAACATTTGTTCTTTAGCTAATTGACAGTTAATTGATGCTTTGAGAGACAGTCAGCTAAACAGCATGTGAATGGACTCAGACATTGCTTCTCATGGAGACAAGATGCAGTTTATGATCTACTTCTACCCAGGCAGCTACTTTCTCTTGCCAGAGGCAGACTGGAGAAGTTACTGCTTGAACAGTAAAAAACATTAACAATAGTCCATAAGACTGTTGAACAAACCTATCAGATGTATTAGACCTTGGGATGCAAGACTAATTATTACTTCATAGCACTCTCAGACACAGAAAAGCAGGTTTTGAAGTGAGATGTCAGCAAAAAGGAAAAAAAAAAAAAAAAAAGATATAGGAAATCTGGATGAATTTTATTCTGAATGTTCTTCAGGGTCGCCAAAGAATATGGAATGCTTGTTGCCAAACTCACGCAAAAGTAAACTATAAAGATGCACAGTACAATACTGAAGGTTACTTCAACATTTAGAAACCTACAAAATTCACCCATTTTGAACCTGCAAATAGGTTTTCATGCAAGGGTTTCCAGATTACTTCAACAGAAGCAACAAAGACAACACCATTCAGAACATTTTACTACTGCTGTCAAACTGTTCATTTGTTCAGAAAAAATCTTCAGTCCAAGGAATAATACAGTCATGTTAAACTAAAATCATAAATGATGGATGAAACTCAGTATCCTCTCTTAGTCTATGGTTTAACATCAGGGGTTTAAGGAAGACCAGAAGAACAAGGGTAAGCATGTAAAGCTACTTCCCTAAAACTTTCTTCCTTCTGCTAGGAACTTGGAGTTCCTTCTCCAGAGATGGTGTCTGTCTTTTTAAGGAATTGCTGATTTATTCAGAAGGCAGCACTTCTATTTATGAAATGCTTTGTTTTATCTAGTCTTATTATCTCTATTGCTTGTGGTTTTGGACCAAATGATACAGAACACAAGGACAGCAATTTGTAGATTCCCAACTTTATTTTGGGCTGGTGAATAAAATAGCTAATTTCGTATTTCTAATGTTTTACTTTTTTTTCCTATTTATTTTGTAATAACTCTTGTTAATTTGAAATACCTTGCTCAGCTTGTAGAAGTGCCTTCACTCTTATAGAGCTATAATGGTTGCCTTCTGTATTTCAGTACTGGATTTAACCACAGTGCCCATCTCTGTTAGTTTTATTCTCCTGGGATGTTACACTGCCTGTTTCCTTAGGCACTCATTCTTAAGATGTTGCACAGGGTAGCAAGATTTATTGAACTGAAACAGAAAAAGTAGAATTGGACTTAGGTGAAATTTGTAAATCAAAGAGAAAATACAGTGCTTAATGTGTGTAGGTGTGCATTTGTCTTCATGGAATACAGAGAAGCTACAGTAGTTGTGCAGCTTTGTTGTAGCCTTAAAGATTTACTCTGTAAGGGAGAAAATTGTTTTCCTCTAGATGGCAGGTTTTGGCAAGCTTTGTTGTAGATGTGTAAGTAAACAGTCTTTCAGGATAAATTACCCAGCTTAGACATTAGCTTCATCCTACTACCTTCTTTCACTACCCTCTATCTGTGTGTGTGTACATCCTCTGTGAAGAGATACTGGTCTTTGAACCTCACCCCCTACCCTTACCTTCTGGATCCTCTTCTTCATATTTAGTCAGCAGATAGAGTAGTAATTAAAATTCTTGTAGGCAAAGATCTTAAAAGTGTCTTCTAAAATGTTATTGAGTGAAATAGATCAGGAACACCTGGTTTTATTTTGAAATAAATGTACAAATTATAGTCACAGGAAAAGTCAGAGGAAATCTTAGTTTTCTACTACATTTTGAAACTGTTAAGATTCTTCTAACTTTGGAAGAATAGTTAAGCCATATATCACAATCGTCAAATGAAGGAATTTGTTGTAATTGCATCCCATAGGATGGCAGGGTGAAACGGTGACAAAACTGTTTTGGAGACCTTGGTTATTACTTATGAATTGTCACATCTTTCAAATATAAAATTCTAAAATTTAGTTTTTATCTAGTCTAAAAATATATTTGCATACTATAGGAAACAAGTGCTACTTAATTTCTTGAGCAATATTAGTATTCTTTTTAATAAAATTAAAATGTGGCATAGAGGAGGTTTGGCTAAATAAATGTGTTTGTGTGTATAAAAAAACACTATATAAGGCAAAGTTCAAGATACAGAACCACTGCATTGTTGGGGTTTTTTTCCAAAGAAGAATAAAGTTCAATCTGGAATTAAGATTTATATTTTTATCTAACTTTTGTGGCATTGATTTTTAACCCACTGTTTATCCATTATTTGTGAATGTGAAATGACACTGATAATTTAAGTAATATATTGCCAGCATTTCAAAGTTGGCGTTTGACAATATGAATTCCACACAGTAATGAAAATTCAATCATATTGTTTTTGAATTAGACATAATACTCATATCAGCTTTTCAAAGAGGGCAGCCAGGGAACATATTTTTCTAGAATGTCTTCAGCTACAGAAATGCATCGTGAGTGAAATGTTGCTAGAATGGATATTGATTGCTGTACTCGCCACCATTTTATGCAGTAATATGTCATGCAAACTCTTTTGTACTTATGTGTTCCGTATAATTTTCCATTCACTACCAATAACCAAACCTATAGTTCCTGTAATCACTAAACTGGATCTTTGTGATGGAAGCTAACGATGTTGTGAACAGGCTCTCAAAGAATAACTGCTAAGATTCTAAAGATGGTACTTTGGAGTATAAACAGGTATTCAAGAATTGCAAAGCAGCCTTTAGAGGGCAGAGAACTGAAGAAACAGCAAAATGTTCAAAGAAAATACTTTTGGTTTTCAGGGAACAGAACATTTCCATAGTATCATTCTATCATACAGTAATCAGTTTGTGTGTAGCCACCACATGTGAAACTGCCTTTTCTCAGCGTTAGATTTTGTGTTTTCTGTTTTTTATAGCTTTTGCTCTGAATCAGGTTTCCATAAATGCGATTACCAAAAAGCATGGTATTGACAATGGTGTCAAAACTGACAGATTTGTGGCTAATAGTACCTTGTTCTCTCCCTCTAAAATGTCACAAAAATTAACGAGTTGTGAAAACGTTAAATGCTTAAGGTTTCTCAAATTTCTCTGGGAAAATTTTCTTCTCACATAAGATTTCTAGGTATGATGGAAATGCCCTAGTGGGGAAAAAAATAACACAGCTGTAAACAGCACAATTGCTGTCATTTTGTCGAGTGAGAGTTCTCTCTTAAAGACTGCTTTTATATTCTGTCCTATAGCACAAGGTAAAGTACTTTGGCTTATATGAACAAGCGCTAACCTAAGAAAATGGAGAAAAATGAGGAGTTATGTCCCTTGTTTGCTCATTTGAAACATGTGAAGCTTCCCTGTCACTGCAACCACATCTTTGATATCTCTTTCCTGTCAGAATTATTTTCTGACCCTGAGGGTAAAGCAAGAGGTTTTTTAGAATACTCAGGTACATGCCAAGAAATACTCAAGTATTCAAAAAGATAGCCCTGCTGTCTTTGTGTATTGGGTTTGCATATAGGGTTTGTATTTACTTTAAAATATTATATAACTTCTTGGGGGATATGACGATTTATTAAACTCTGTTTTGCAAAGGTATATATTCCAACAATGATTCTGAAACTCTATTTAAATAATTAAAATTTCATTCCTGTCCTGTACATAGGGTAGTATTTCTGAAAACCTGAGGGCATGCAGATTTTAACTGCTTCCACTTTACTTCTGTGCCATCAAGGAGCAATACTTTTGCCAGCATTCACGATAACAATATTTCAGTGCCTCACAAAAGCTATTGCCTCCTATCATTGTGTTACCTGTTATGTGCCTATCACAAATATATAAACCCTAATACAGGAGATCCTTCCTGTTAACAACTTGTTCATCAAAAAAAAAAAAAACAAACAACCAAACCCAAACTTCCTATTGCAGCTTTTCTAGTGATATTTGAGAAATTGCCACTCACTCTGAGACAGAGTGATTGTTCCCCAGCAACCGGAAATATTTTAAAGAGTTATGTCTCATGGTAACTAAATTAGAAAAAAAAAAATTACATGTTGAACAAGGCAACCATTTTACTGCAAATAGTCAGTATATGACACATTATATTTATTAAAATCATACACTTGTTTTCCAAGAAAAGTGCTCTAAATGGTTTGGTACTGTCTATGCATAGGAAAATGAGTCTGTTCCAGAAAACTGCATGTGGAAAAATTGCATGAGCAGGTTCATAGGAATTGCTGCACTGCACTGAAGCAAGTCGGGTGCTTAATAATAAGTGAATATGGAAATTAATGCTAAATTGTTAATGTGTAATATTATTCTTCCTTTGCAATTTCTGGCTCCTATTGCTTGTTTCATGAGTTTACAGGGACTTGGCCACTGAACAAGGAGAATCAGCAATTAAGGCACAGGAGGAAGAAGAGGAAAGGACATTCTGGGAGGTAGTAACATGGAATTGAGAAGGGCCTCTATGTTGCAGCTGTGAAAGAAATTATGTGTGCCCAATATCATACAGACAGATAGATACTCAAAGCTTCATAGAATTAAGATTGTTGTCATTGCAAAAATACTCAATTTTCCAAAAGCCTGCACAAGTAGAAGGTAAATGAATGGGAGGTTTTGTTGTTTTGTTAGCCATATTAATATGCTGGTCATTTATTACTTTTTGCATTTTTTTTAACAGATGAAGATTATGCTTTTCAGCAGAACTGCTGTTCTCATTACCTAGGCCTCTTAATAACCCTTTTGGAACAGAAAAAGGAGTCTGATCAGTCAGTTCTTATGTGTTTGTAAATAATTTAAAGACAAAGTTTAGGCACATGTAGGAAAATAGTCTGCCATTGCATTATATCTGTTCAAACTGCTGTGTTTTGGAGCCCATATTGTTTTATCTTTTATTGCATTATCATGATCTCAGACAAACAGTCAAGGTATGTGATAGTTATCCATCTTTTCTTGTACATATGCAAAAGTTAGCTAGTTGAATTGGGCATGAGATTTGAACTTGAAGGTAATGAAATTATAGAGGATTGTCTAAGAGCAAAACCTCGCCTGGAAATAAATTTAATGTATATATTTCTCACCAATGGTTTTAGATAGAGTTGTATGCAAGGTGCAGTTTATTTATGGGCGTGATAGGTTGAGCAGAAATGCACAGTAGTTTCAAATATCCATGAAGATCCCTTTATCTGACTGTAGTTTTAGTGAATTTAGACAAGGATTTAATTAGAGGAATTGGAATTTTGCCATCCCTTTCTAACATTTCTAATGTTTTAGTGGGTTCCAAAGGTATCTTTAATGAGCATGTGTGATTTCAGCCTAAATTTTGTTGTCTCATCCCAAAGTTAGTACTTTGACATTGTCAGAAGACACCTGCATATTATTGTCCTGTACCAAAAATATTTAAATGATACTGCCTGGCAAGAGAACTGCAGTTAACAGTGCTGAGATGTCCTTCTAGTTAGAGCCTTTAAAGGCTGAAAAAGGGCATAGTCAATGGACTGTAACTTTTTTCTTGTTTTATAAATCTACATGTGCTTGTCATATTTAGCATAATAATCAAGCTAATAAAGTTTCCAGCTCTGAAGATGATTCTAGTTCATTGCACCGGAATGGCTGAATCCATAAGCTACCCACTAAAACAAAATCATTAAGTAGCAACTAAAATGAAATATGTTTATAAAGCTATATTCAGGTATTATCTAATGGATGCATATCATCATACTACATAATTTTATTTTCTCAGCAAATTGTTTTTAGGGGATATGTGCAGCAGAGTACTTATAAAATTTAATGCAATTCAATGTAATGAAGATATTTGCATTTGAAGCACAGTCACTTACAAATGTTATGGGACAAGCAACATTCTATTAGAAGGCATTTCAAATATTTCTGAACAGCAGCTGAGGAGGATATTTCCTGATGTGGCTCTATTACTGCAGCACATTTTCTCTTCATCTGTAACTACTTCTTAAAAATAGAAAAGGCAAAACGGAAACTTCAGTTACTGGAGAATACAAAGGACCTCAATTCATCTTTTGAGAGAAGTAATGAGCAGAAGGCAGCAGTTAGTCATCCACTGAAGCTTTCCAGTGGAGAGACTCTGATAATTTGATTGCTCATTTTGGAATAGAAGTTCTCCTTGTCCCTGAAAGGTTTTTCTTTTTTATTGGCACCTCTGATAGGTAGCTTTTGTCATGAAAAAAAAGGTAATGAATAATGGCTCATAATTTTTTGTTGTTGTTGTTAGTCTCCCTTTTCCCATTCTCCTCCTGTTGACTCTTCTAGATTTTTATAGGGAAAGGACCCCAGTATTTTTTCTGGAAGGTAGCCTTAGGAATCAGGCCGTATGTATGACCACTTCATAGAATTCTGTTATAAGTCATCCCCAGGCTACCAAATGCTAGTGCAACTTCCCTGTTCTCAAGTTTTTAGTCTTCAGCTTTAATCTCTCTCTTCTTTATGTCTGTGCACATGAACATCTTTACCCTCGTTCTTTTTTTTTTTTTTTTTTTTTTTTCAGTCTGATGTATCCCAAGTTGTTTTGTGTCCCACAGCCTTCTTTCAATGGTGTATTGTGACATTCTACCATGCTGAATTTCTGTCGCAGTTCCTTTTGCTACTACTAGAAAACTACTTTTGCTAATGTTTTTGAAATACATTAGAAAAGTATACATTCTCTGTAGTCTGTTGAGGCACAAGTGTTGACAAACCCCCCTATGTCCCTCAGAAAAAAATGGGCTTTTTTGATGTGGAGTTGAACAGAGAGCTGGGCAGTGTAATCAGTGTAAATTTACACTGTTGCATGTGGAAAACTATTATTTCACCTCTGTGATAATAGCCATCTATCTACAGCTGTTTCCCTATTGATGCTTTTAAGACTCCATTTAGAAATGTTTGTTTCCTATTTTCACTGTTTGGATTTTAAACTGCCCCCCGTTAATTGACATAGGTGGCAACTAAAATATTAACTGCATGCCCATAAAAAGTGCAAACATAGGACACTTATTCCTTATATCCTGCTAAATTCCTACAGTAACTTAATGAATCCTGAAAGACTAAAGAAGGGAATTATACTTTAGAAATTGAGTTTATTCAGCATATTAAAGGATCAAGCTATCACACAGGCTGTGGAACAATCAGTCCAAAATGGTTGGGACCTTTTGAGTTTCATCATCTCAGTAGAATTATAAATCAAAGGCATGTAGCTATAAATGTACCCTATGGAAGGATATAAACTCAACAACAGTATGCTTCATCAGCTTATTTGGCACTGTGGCTTAGGTGGAGTGACATTACATAATTTGTGATGACTTTGTTCTGACATCTTCCCATCACAAAGGATTGATGGACCAAAGTCACAGAAATGTCACCAGTGATAAATTCAAGCTAGACTTTAATCTTCCACACTTGATGTAACATCAAAAGGGAATAACACAGCCTGGAAGATACTTTAGACAACTTATTAAAGAGAAAAGATCCACAACTGTCAGACTGAGTGAAAATTGTATTGATAATTTAAGGTGTATTTTCCTTCCGAGTTTGCAGGGACTTCCTACATAAAGCCTCAAGTTAACCAGAATTTCAGAAAAATTGCAAACCTCTGTAATTCTGCAGTGAACATATTTCCTATCTGTCTAGCAGATTTAATGTTCATTGTTAAAAGATCACTTTGAAATAGTGATCTATTCACTATCTAATTTGAATATAAAATATAGTTGTTATTATTTAGAACAGTGCTGCTGATTGCTTGCTTTTGAAATCGGGAATCTAAAATTATACGTAAAACTCTATTCACTTTGTCCTAGAAAACTTCAGGTATTTGCTTTAAGTGCCTAAAACAGAAGTGAGCTTGTCCTTGTGTCCTACCATAACCAATGGATAAAGACAGGAAACACAAAGGCATGAATCATTTCATAGCTAGGTTCCAGTGAATTTTCAATGCAATTTTTAATGTAATATTTGGATTTTATTCCCATTAAAAATATAATCTTTTCAAAAAAAAGAGTCACAGTCTACACATATTGGCCAAATTCTATTTTGTTCAGAGATGTTTACTTTCATCCTTCATGAAAACCTACCTGGATGCAGTTTGGAGGCTGCTTTTTGACCCCTTTCTGTCATCTGGAGTATTTCTGTTTTGTCCTGACTGCCTCATTTTGATGACAGCTATGATCTCAAATCCAGTAATGACTAATGTATTGAATTTAATGTCAGTGGAGAAGCTGGTGATCAGATGGTGAAAAATTTGGACAAAGTATTGATGCAACATAGTCTCTAAAAATACCATCTCTTTACAACATTTTTTCAAAAGCTGATCTCTCCAAAATAAAAACAGAATTACAGTATGTCCAGACTATGGAGTGTTCAAGAGAAAGGTATTTTCTATATATTGACCAAGTCATGATCTTCCTTTGTTATGGAAAGTGAGAAGTCTACAATATTTCAGGTCTGAGGTGTGGGTTTTTTTGTTTGTTGGTTGGTTTTTTGTTTGTTTTGTTTTTTCTTTCTTTTGTTTGTTTGGGGTTTTTTGTAATTATAAATATTCATCCAGTAGAAAGTAATATGAAACTGTTAAGTCACTTCAAAACCAAGTCACAAAAGGCCTTTACATGCTATTAGCTTTTGGCCAGTACTAAACTGCAGTCAGTTGGAACCCCTGACCCCAGAGTGAAAGGCTCCAGATCCCATTACTAAACTTGTGATTTATGTGGTTCTCTTCAATGTGTATTTTTTTTTCCCCCCATGTAGAAGTTCTTTTGCTTAACTGACCTATATTTCAATGCAAAGAAATGGTTAGATGCAAGTTTTAATAGTCATATCCCATTTTTATTTCACTAATACTATTGGAATTTTATATTGGAATATAAAGCAAAAACTTACAGAATCCTTCAGTGTTTCTCTGAGTTCTTCTTCAATTTAATCACAAGTTTGACTGGATTAGAATGTAAAACCACAACTACCTCAATGTTTTGGACTTTGGTTTTTTTTAAAATACACAGGTATAGAAGATAGTTTGACTGATTTATCAAGCAATAGTTCCTTCAAAAGCAATGCCATCTCTCTTTATGTAAAATAATGCAAAGCCTGAAAGGTTATCACAATTTCAGCAGAAGAAATAGATTTTGAATTGCTGGATAGCAACATGTCCTTTAGAATTTTTTTTTTATGCTTCGTCAAAGACAATGTAATAAACCTTAGAGTAATGGATAAAACTCACCATCGTCAATTGACAAGATTGCTTTGTCATTTAATGACTATTGGTCATATAGTGCTCTTTTAATAACACTTCCCTTCATGTAAAACCTGTTAATAGAACTCTTCGCCACCACCTTGGATAGAATTCTGCCCCTACTTCTCTACACAAATAGGATCTTCTGTTTTTTAAGAAATGTGGCCTGTGCATTGAAGTTAAAACAGTAACCTAGTGAAAAGACAAAAACCAGTAGTATCACATGAGAAAAATAGCACTAGTGTCAGATAGCTGTGAGCCTTATATAGTAAAGGAATAATGAGAGACTTATTTCTCTAATCTACTTAAAAACTTCAGATAGCAGAAGAAAAGGAAAAAAATATTTTCTGTTTTAAATATTTTGTGGTGTTTATCACCGTTACAAATTAAAAAAGATGTTATCCTGTGCTCTGTGATTTGTGTCTGCAAAGATTTGCTGATGTTAAAGGGAAGAACAAACATGTATCTCAGTGAGGGGAGTATTAGGAAATAGTAAACAAATTCAAGAAGATACCATAACATGCTACTTAACACAGTTGCTACAGGTTAGTCTACAATGCTAAATATTTATATAGTGCAATTAAATTTTACATATTTTTCCAAAGGTGCTTAACGTGACTGGGTTTATTGTATATGAAAAAATGTCCTTTTCAGTTTGGAATACTCCCCTTGCAAGTGTGATGTAAACTAATTCTTTCTTTAAAATCTTGTAGTCCCTTGTGCTGATGGTTTCCTTTACTGTTAACAGATATCACTGGCTAGGAGACACTTTTGGTTTCTTGTTTTTCTCTAAAGCCTAATTTCATTGGGCCATTATGCTTCATTTTATAGAATGTATTCTGCTTATTTCTGTCTGCTAACAAAAAATTAGTCTGAGAACAGTAAAGGGGATTACTTCAGGAGATAATTTTCAAATTAGAAAAAGACATTATCATATTTGAAAATGCTGACATTTAGAAGGAGTTAATTTCTCCAGATTAATGAAATTAAAAAAAAGATATATTTTTTCCATGATTAAAATATATATGGGAATGCTTTTTCACTCCTTTGACATATTGGTAGGTAGCTTTTATTGGTTCTTAGATATTTTTTCTTCAACAATCCAGTGTAAAACTGCCAACGAGATACTATTAATAAAAATAATAACTGTAATAGCCAATGACATAATCTTGTCCTACCTTGCAATTCATGCCTTTTAAGTACATGCATTCTAATGTACTTGGTACATCTTGCTATTAGTTCATTGCACAGTCCTTCTGGATTGGTTACATTTATCCTATTTTAATTCTGCTTACCCTTTTACCCTCACAGTTATCATCTCCCCTAAGCTGAGCTTCTCAGAGACTGTGCATCCTAACTGGTAATTAATTTCTTCTTTAAATAAATAGCTTTTCTGTTCAGCCTCTGCTTTCCACACTTTCAGTAATTTCTTTTCATGCCCTAGCATATTTTATGATTTTTTGGCAATGATTATTTGAACATGGATGTCTCCTAAGTGTTTCTCTACTCCCTGATCCTTCTTGGACTCTCTGTCCATGGGCAAATTTCTGTGTGGTCATAGCAGTTGCCTCATTACCTCATCTTGTTCTGACAGCTGCTGTTTTCTTTGTTTTTGCCTACCGTGGTTCTTCAGTTCCCATAGAAACCTCTTTCGATGCACAGCCAATTCAGCTTGATAGTGTAGCTCTCTGTTGTCTGGAGGCAGGAGTGGTACCCCCAGGTGGAAAGACTGACTGGCCCTGGCTCCCCCAGACTGAGCATGAGGAAGAAACGTGCCTATCCTTTGAATTTGCACTCTCCGAGGGGTTGAGTGCAGAGTAACCAAAGAATCATTAGGTTCTGTGATACTCATTACAGACCTTCATTTCTTAGGTGTGAGTCAAATTACAATTCCTATGAACACTAAAAATATGTACTGCTTCCACTGCTTTTAAGTTTTGACAGCAGCTGCAGCAATAACAGTTCCTCATTTCATGCCCTTATTTGATTTCTTTACAACCACTATGAATAGAAACTAATCTTTTCTGAAAACAGGGAGGGGGGTTTCCTAGAAGTCAATTATTTCATGTCTTTCTTGCAGGTGAGAACTTCCTATTTGTCTCAGGTGAAAAAGACTCTGGATCTTCTTTAATGTATCAAGTAGAGAGATAGGAACTGCAATGGAACATCAGGTTTGCTAGGCAAAGAGTTTTAAGGTGATATCTGTGTCTCTGACAAACTTTTGGTTTGTCAGAATCACACACAACTTTATGACATTAAAATAAAACTTTTAAGAACCTGGAGGTGTAAACTAAAGCATAAAAGTTGTAACGGTCAGTTTTCTTTCTGCCTCAGCTGATGTGCCTGCACATTGAACTTCAGAAGCTATATGTCTTAACTTGGCACCAAATCTCACGTCTTTTTCAAATGACTACCCTGCTGAATATCAACAGACCTACACCTATTAATAAGATGATAATATTTGATTAGCTTATTTTGGAGTTCTTGAGACTTTAATGCTGTGTAAATCATATGCAGCTAAACGGTGCTATGAAATAGTAATTGTTGTGCGGGAATTTATTTTCGACTATCGTTAAAATGTTATTGAAATATGGTAATTATGGGGTGGGGAGGGAGACCTATATCTAGAATAGGTTGAAAACCATTTTTCATCTCCTTTCTGCTCCATCTCTGGCTAGACTTTTCTATTCTTCAACTTAGTATGAAATATGATCTTAAATACTGATAAGCAGTAAGACACAATACAATAAATTTTCAGTGAGGATGTTTGATAAGGCAGGATGCTTGTCCTTATTCAGACACCTGTACCTTTTTTTGTTGAAGGTCTTTCAAAGGAATTTTAGGATGTAGAATACATAATTTGTGTATACACACAACAGTCTCAATGAACATAATAGTCCTGTAGTTTCTGTTGTTGCTTGTGTTTCAGACACTTGTATATGAAAAACAAAAAAATTGTCAAGTCATTTCATTTCAGCTAGCTGTTGCTGTCAGGTGATAGACTCTCTCATGTGTGATCCAGTCTTTGTAATTAAAATTAGTTGTTTTTATAAATCCATTGATCTCCTGAAAAGATCAAATAGGTGATGCAAATTCAGTGATGGAAAATAGGAAACACAATACAGTACAAAGGATTAGATGTCTAAATCTCTGAATGAACATCTGCAGATCCTTAAAACTTGCTTATAACAGCTGACTCATTTTCAGAGCATCTCAGGGAGAAATTGTAATTTCTTGGGTCTGTCTCCTTTACAGCAGAAGATAAAACAGTTCTAGGGTGTTCTTTGTTGGATTCTTAATGGTGGAGTTAGTGAATAAATATTTGCTACTTATCATTTGTCAATCTCTGTTTTCTTAGTGTAATTTTAAATGTTTCTTTTCCCCTTAAAAAGTAAACAGGGGCAACTATTGAACTGATGAGAACCATCCTACATTAAATCATAGATGTAATTATGACAAGAAAATTGAAGATTATTCCTCTCTTCAGGGGGTGTATTTCATACCCAAGGACCTCAAATGAACAAGGTTTTTCATTTGTTTGGGGTTTTTTACCATTTGTAAAGAGGTGCATTTTCTTTTGACAGGATCCAGTGACCAGCCAGCTCACTACTTTTCTAACTTAGGTCTTTCCTTAGGATTATTTAAGGTCTGTGGTGCAAGAGAAAAAAGTGCAATATTCTTTAAAAAATAATAATAACACATTTATGAACTATTTAAGAAAGGAAAATTTTTATTATGTATTTTTTTTGGTTTTTTGCTGGGGGGAGGGGGGGGGTGGATTGGTTTTCACATCATAATGTGAAATATT
>JAAGNO010021906.1:8291-19028 GCA_033439905.1 Ceryle rudis
TTTTACATTACTTTTTCAGTTAAAAAATTTTAAACAAAAAAAAAAAAAAAAAAAAAAAAAAGCACATGTTGGTGAGTTGTGGTGAGGAATGGAACTCTGAAGGGATAGAGTGTACCCTCAGCAAGTTTGCTGATGATAAAAAACTGGAAGGAGTGGCTGACACACCAGAAGGCTGTGCTGCCATTCAGTGAGACCTGGTCAGGCTGGAGAGTTGAGCAGAGAAGAACCTAATGAAGTTCAACAAAGGCAAGTCTAGGGTTCTGCACATGGGGAGGAACAACCCCATGCACCAGTATAGGTCAGGGTCTGACCAGCTGGAAAGCATCTTCACAGAGAAGGATCTAGGAGTCCTGGTGGACAAGTTAACCAAGAGCCAGCAGTGTGCTCTTGCAGCCAAGATGACCAATGATGGTCTTACCATGGGGTACCATTAAGAAGAATGTGGCCAGTATGTCAAGGGAGGTTCTCCTTCCCCTCTTCTCTGCCCTGGTGAGGCCACATCTGGAGTATTGTGTCCAGCTGTGGGGTCCCCAGTTTGAGAGAAAGAGGGAATGACTGGAGAGAATCCAATGGAGAGCTACAAAGGTGATTAGGGAACTGGAGCATCTCTCTTACAAGGAAAGGTGAAAAGATCTGAACCTGTTCAGCCTGGAGAAGAGAAAACTGAGAGGGGATCTCATCAGTGTTTATAGATATCTAAAGGGCTAATGAGAAGAGGATGGGGCCAGACTCTTTTTAGTGGTGACCATCAACAGGACAAGGGGCAACAGGCACAAACTAGAACACAGGAAGTTCCATTTCAACATTAGGCAAAACTTCTTTCCTTCGAGAGTGGTGAAGCACTGGAGCAGGCTGCCTAGAGAGGTGATGCAGTCTCCTTATCCAGAGACTTCCTAGACCTGCCTGGATCTGTTCCTGTGTGTCATGATATAAGTGACCCTCCTCTGGCAGAGGGGTTGGACTGGATGATCTCCAGAGGTCCCTTCCATCCTGTACCATTCCATGATTCTGTAATTCTGTGAAAGCAGAAGGGGAAGAAATTCATAAAAGCATACTGCTGCTATGGATGGAATCTGTTGAGTTTATAACCACAGCTTTGTAAAGCAAGATCTTATATATAAAAGCTCTAATTCTTCATTTAGTGCCTTTTTTTGAGGTGTCTTATTAAAAACAGAATGTCAAAAGGAAAGAATAAGAGTTGTTTATATTGCAGAATATTTGTTATTTCTAGAGGACATGAAAAATAGCCAAAAATTCACTGATAGGGTAGGAGCACATTTTCCAATCACATTATTACTATAGTTTGGAGCTCTTTTGTTACAAAGGAATGACTAATATTTTTGCCTTCATTTTTTTTTTAGATTTTGTGACTGACCTTCCAGCAAAGTTATTCTTTACTGAATCCTGAATTCTGCTATAGTTTTTCATTACCAAACTTAGGAATAAAAACCACAACAAAACCACACAAAAAGCCCTAAAGAAAATGCATAATGCAAACAATCCTGCTCATACATTTGAGTTAAAGACCTGAGAATTTATATTTTTTAAAACAACACTAGTTTAGGGTTTCCCAAGAAATACAGTTTATTGACCAAAGAATTCTATCAGATGTACCAAATTGGAGAAATTAATAGGTTCAATAATTTTCACTGATACTGGGAGAAATAAAAAGCAACAAAAGCTATGTAATAGCAACAGTATTCCAAAACTGAAAAAAAAAAAAAAAAAAAAAAAGATTAATACTTTCTGATATAGGTGGTCAAGGAAGGAAAAAACATGAGACCATAATATATACATATTAAGTGGTTTCTTCATACTGTCAAAGAAATAGTTGAATTCCATATGTTGTGCTGTCAGAAATTTTGAAGTATAAGCACAGTAGCACATTGGAGATTTTCCAAAAAAGAATTTGCAGCCTTTTTAAGATCTAATATATCATAGTTTTAAAACTTATTTCCTATAATATACTATCTTAAGCATAGACATATTTAATTTTTATTTTTATGGGCTTTAAGATCTTGATGATGTACATTGGTTTAAAAGATGCACATGTTCAGCTTTAATACAGTTACTTGTTAACATTTCTATTCAACGCTAGATGGCACTCTGAATTTAAACTGTAATACATTTTTTCTTTTCTTACAATATGGGGAACGTGTTACCTTTGTTCTATAATTAAAATCTGTCATACAGATTAATCAAATAATTTCACTTTTTCTTGATTGCAGTAGTAGGACGTCTCCTAAGGCCTATTACTATGCTATCAAATAATAAAGAACATAAAAGAAAGAATCAGTCAACTTGTACTGAGATACTCCCACTGAAATTCAAAACCTTCTTTAATCTAAAAAAGCAAAGTATTTGATGTTATTTAAGTGCTTTTTACAATATATTAGATTGCTTAATGTAAAAAATAAAAGTCTTTAGAACTTAAATTTAAAATTAACCATGAACCTGTGTTTTAAAATAGTGGGAAATTTACAGAATTCTCAGTGCTGTATATCTGTAATTCATATTCAACATATCATCTTGGGCAGTTAGCTTTAAATCAAGTTAGTCTATTAAAAATGTTTTGGATGCATAATTCACATGAAGATAATGAAATGGTTAAAATAATGTATAATACATATATGTATATTAGAATGCACAAGAATACCCTAAACCCCTTAAACTTACTATACTGTAGAAAAGATCATCTTTTTTATACTATATTATTTAACAGGAGATAATAACATTTGTCTTGTTTTGTTAGTTTGTTTGTTTGTTTTCCTGGATAGGCTACTGGAAATCTAAGCTTTATGTTAACTGCTGCAAATTTTGAAGAACAATGTCTATTTTCAAATGCTCTGCTTTTGGAATATCAATTTATCTCTGTGTATTCCACTGGGATTTTCATTTTTTTTTTTAAATAGACTTTTGGAAGATATATAATTTCAAATAGAAGCTTTCAGAAACAATTTTGTTTTTTAAATACCATGCATAAGAATCTTAAGGACCTCTGAGAAGCAGTGCACATCTCATATCAAAAAAATTAAGAAGAATAAATGGCAAAACAAAATACTCAACTGTCAGATGTGAATAAGCTTTGAAATCCCAGTGAGGTTTTTAGAATGGTTATTATGTCCTATGGTTATTATGAGCTTGAGCTAGCTTTCTATGATCTCAGCTTATATTCACAATTGGTTATTTTGGTCTTTCAATATTCATCCTAGGATATGTACCTTGCAAGTACCAACAGGACTGTAATATTATTATGTTTCATTTTCATTCTGTGTATAGATTACTGATCCTAGTATAATCTGATATACACTCTGTTATCTACTACTTGTTACTGAATTAAGATCTTGCAATATCTGTAAAGAAGTATGTTTTATATTAGTCAGATTAGTTTTCACAATGTGTTACAGATACATTCTAAATCAAGTACATCAGTTTAAGTACCTTAGAAGATGAACAAAACCTGAGACAATGAGTAACTAATATGCATTAGTTATTCTTATGTTAGGAACATGATAGTTTTCCCATTAGTCCAGGAAAAAATGCCTTCTTGATAAACCCCATGAGTGTTTGCTTTTATTTATACCCAATTTTATTTAAATTTGTAAAGGAATTTTCTTTTAATAAATGAATTGCTGCAAAACTTGGTGCTTCTGTTCTCTCTGTAAGGTTGTATCACTTTTAGAATATAATGAAAAGTTCCCTATATACTGAACCAATATATATGTGACTTTTCTAAGTCCAAAAGGAATGTTCAAATGTTCACTTCTCAGTAAAGAATAACGGTCTATACGGACCTATATATTAATGCGATATAGCTACTTCCAGAATCTGAGTTGTCATTTACAGCTGGCTTTGGTATTTCTGCATTGCAAAGTAGACACTGTTGTGAGAATCACAGACTGAAATATGTTCTGACATATTTGCATGTTGTTTACCCTGTAATTACCTATTTTTTCTAGTTCACACAGCAACAAAACTCATCATATACTGTATTACAACCTAAATATGAAAGGTAGCAACAACCTTGAATTAAATTTGGGTTATTTTATTGTTACATATGTAAGTGAATTCAATGTATCCCCCTATTACATAATTAAATATCTGGTTGGTTTCATTTGGTTCTCTTTGGTTTGGTTGTTTTTGTTTCTTCACTTGTTGTTTTGGGTTGAGGGAGCATGTAAGAGAAGGTAAGACCTGCAGGTGTTTAGACACCTGTTTGAAATATTTTCTAAGTCTAAAAATGAAGCTGGTGTAGAGAAATGCGTGACTTCCTCTCAAAATAATTCAGTATGTTCCTACTATTAAATTTACCTCTAAAGGAATACAAAGTGATGCATGACATTCTGATTAAGTTGTAATGACATAAGAACAATGTCAAGATACCACACTTAAAATAACCTATAAAAGACAGGTCTATCAATAATGTTACTGCTTTGGCAGTATGATGATCTCCAGAGGCCTCTTGCAACCCCTACCATTCTGTGCTTCTTCAGAGTTCTTTAAAAACTAAGTCCATTTATAGAATATGATTGATATTAGCCTCATATTAGTGAGTAGAAATTTAATTTACATCCGCAAAAATGCATAAAATATTAATATTCTAGATAATATGATTATTACAAAATATATCTAACAAGATCTCTTACTCGGTTTTATAGAGGGACCAGTTTTTCATTCAATGTGAGATTCTTCTGAAGTTAATGTAGTAAATATGATGTAAAAATGTTATGTGAAATTTACAATTATACCAAAAATGGAGTTCATTTTTAATAATATTTCAGAGTCAATTTTGAAATATATCTATTTATGTCTATATGATCATAGAATGGTTTGGGTTAGAAAGCAGTTTTAAAGATCGTCTAGCCCAATCCCGCTAGCATGGGCAGGAATATCTTTCACTAGGTCAGGTTCCTCAAAGCCCCATCCAACCTGAGTTTGAACACTTCCAGGGATGGAATATCCACAGCTTCACTGGGAAATATGATCTTGTTTCTCTTCACTCTGTTGGAAGCACAAAAAAATTGAAAAATGTAAAGATCAATATTGCTTATAAACAGAGGAACAGACACAGAGGCTGGGTGAAGATCTGATGGCAAATCAAGTGCACCATTCAGCTTGGTGTCATCCACAAACTTCTTGTTGAGAAGAATGGACAGGTGGTCCATCCAGACTCAGTATTGCCTTAGCATTGGACTGAGCTTGCCCTAATATAATCAGGCCTGAGCGGTGAGCAGAGACATGTCAAGGCAGAGCAGGCTTGCAGGAACAGTAAGCTGAGGCCTGCTAGAACAAGACAGAAACTGCGAGAATATCAACAACAGGATAAGAAACTCCAAGAATGTCAACAACTGCCTTATAAGGAAGACGTGGCTGTGTAGCTTCAACCAATTATTAGTTCTCAGCCTGTTCATCTCTGTTTTTCAAAGTCAGTTCTGTCCAGTCAATCCATTATTTTACAGACAGGACATCCTGTCACACTTCCTTTCTCTCCTGCGCGTCCTGAACAGTTTACAGTCACTGACTGCAGTGCTCCAGTGCTGTGACTCATCCCAACATGTTTCAGCAATAGCAATTAGGTCATAGCTTTCTAGATGCTCAGTGGTTCTATCTCCTCCTGTTTGTTACTGGGTAACATGTTAGTATAGAGGGACTTCAACTGGGCTGTCAACCTTGACAGCTTTTCAGATGAACACACATTAATTCATTAGAGACATTTCACACATGATATTAATTAATCTACAGACAAGACTACCAGACTTGTTAAGTTAAAAATGTAGCTGCTATAAACACAATTATTATTGTCATCTTCATCATACTTTCAGTATTAAGACTGGTCTTTTGCACCTGAATGAGTTTTAGAAGGTGGTGGAAATATTTGGTAGACAAGATATCTGCAGAAATGTAACTTCTTTTTAATTTCAAAAGATAACAATTTCAAGAAATGTCAGAATTACAACAGTGAATAATGTTCAGTTCCTTTCCATAACCTGTTGCCTGGTGGACTGCTATCTCTGAAAAATCTTGAAGAGAATGATTAATGGCTGCAGGTACAGAGGAACTGTGTCAAACTACATTTCATCATATAAGTACAACTTTTGCACTGAGTGACTTGATGTCAGAGTGCCATTTTTTGAACTTGTTTTATAGCAAACTTGTTAGCAGTGGCGGCTTTCTGAATAAAAGCTCTGATATTATTGTTTACATTTGGAACAATCAAAATTCTTTATTAATTATACTAACAAAAAATCTAAAGCAATATCTATACCATTATGACATACTGAATATGTGTTCATTATAGTGTAATAAATCAAGTTTCTTGTAATATTATACTCTGCTCGATGTGGAAAGCATCTATAGGACACTAAGTTGTCTAAAAAGGATGTACCAGCCAGTCAAGTGATTCATACTACTTACTGTTGGCAGTTCAATGCTGCAAGACATATTTGTAATATTAAAATGTGCTACTGTGCTATCCTGTTACTGGAAGATCATTTCCCCTGTAGAAGAATAGGCAGCAAGAATCTGCACATATTTATTCTACATATTTCTACTTTTCTGCTCCCCCAGGGAACAGCTCAGATATACCTCAAATATGATATAATATTGACTCAAGACCTTTGTTCCCTCTGCCGCTACAGGGACTAGTGAAAAGATCTAAAGAATAGTGTCACTAAAGTGAGGTATTTCCTTTTCTCCACTTACTGCATAACAGGTTTAGGTGCTTCCTTCCATAAAGCTCACCAAAAAAGACTATTCATTGGTAACAGAGTGAGAAACAGAAGGTGCCAAGGTGTGTCAGATTAGTACACTGGTCAACCCCTGACAGCTGACAAAATGATGTGCCTGAGAGACTGGAGAGTGGATCATTCCATTGAGTTTGGATAACCAAAAGCCAAATCTGATTATAATATCTTAAAAACTAGAATATCACACTTCTTCTAGTAAGTTGTGGTGAACTTCTACTTTTTTTTGCCTCTGGCTATGTTTTGAGCTGAAGGTAATTTTGTCTGACTAAATTAAGCATTGTTAGATCATGCTTATTATGTCAAGACCCCCAAGTGAATTATAGAGTTTTTTCATACTTCTGTACTTAATTCTGAATGATACTAAAGTATAGGCAGTAAGCATCTAGTATGAGCTGTGATGCTTTTAAACATGAAAGAGTATATATGAATAAGTGCTCAGGAAACTAAAGCAAAGTGTCAATTAAATATGAGCGTCTCCAGGACCTAGCACTCTTGCTTAGTACATAGGCTGAATCATGTTCTTAAGCCTAGAGATAAATGCCTACATACTCCATCTTAGGAACACTAACAGCCAGCCTAAACAAACACAGAGTGTTTAAAGATTTGCTTTTAGCTGTGTCAGAATTACCTTAGGATTCATAAATTGACATCATATAACCCATGAGGTCTGATTTAGCATGTATACTGTTAGGTTGCCTATCAGCTCAAGCCTTGATTAGTTTCTATGGCTAACTAAAGTAAATATAAGCATGCTGTCATTTTGGAAGACAAGAAGGAGGGTTTTTTTAATGTAGTATTTTCCCATATTTTCTACTGTAACTCTAAAAATATGATCTTAAAGAGTATTTTTTCCTTAGGATGATCCCTATTATTTCCTATTCAGAGTTTATTGTGCTTCTGAGCATGTCTATTTCATTCAGATGCAGCTGCATAGGGCTTTATATTAATGTCAATGGACACATTAAAAAAAAAAAAAAACTGTAATAAAAAACCATGCAAAACTTCTCCTAAAAAATGAGTAAAGTAATGACTGGATGTAAGAAAACAGTTACTTTTTTAATCCTAACCAATACAACCCAAATTCAATGAAAATATTGCAAAACTAGACTATCTGTTCCAAAATCGTGAAATTTGTAACAGATACTGTATTATATAGACAATTTATTTTAAAATTGCAGAAAAATGAAAAGCTGACTCACTGAATATCAACGGATGTAAATGATAAAACTTATATAGTGAAGTTTTAATTACATCTCCTGGAACCTGGTCCAAGCAATATTAAAGGACACAAAGTCAAACAAGTTTCCAAAACATAAAAGAACAAACTTGCTTCTTGGTTTGTAAAATACTAGTTCACAAAGATGTAGTTGTTTTAGAATTTATTTCAGTTGCAAGAGAAAACTAACTCAAAATAAAGTCACAAGGTAATTTTGGTGAAAGTAATCACAGTTCTGAGAGAAGAAAGGAATCAAAGTCATTGAATAAAGATAATGGAATTAAAAAAGCAGTCATCAACAATCTCAGAGGGGAAAAAAAAAGGAGAAAAAAAGAGTTCTGGTAAAATGTATCCCAATCAAATTTCAGATCTATACGGATATTAAACTATGCATATTAATTATGTATGTTTAAATGGATGAAGAAGAAGATACAAAATGGATTTATAAAGACAAAGATGAGTCAAAGAACTAGAGAGAGCTGAGGTTGTTCAATATGGAGAAAAGAAGACTCCAGTTAAACCTTATTGTGGCCTTTCAATTCTTAAAGAGGGCTTATCATAAAGGTGAAGAAAGACTTTTTACCCAGGTCTGTAGTGACAGGATGAGGGGCAAAGTTTTTAAATTGAAAGAGGGTTGCTTCAGATTGGATATAAGGAAGACATTTTTTATGATGAAGATGATGAGACTGTTGTGGAGTCTTTCCACAAGGTATGTACCCAAAAATTAGATTTATTCTAACCAAAATTGTTTAGCACTCTGACAAACATTAGTAAACTACATGTTTGGATGCCTGTTAAATGGGATTAATACTAAATGAAACTATTATCACTCACCTAAAAGATGAGGGCTCTCAGCCTTCAAAGTAGTTATCTTGGGCAGCATCCTGATCCAAGGGAGAGGCCTTGACTGAAGACCTGCTGCTCCAAGGAGGACTGGCTCAATTTTCCTTCTGATGTGGCTCCATTTATACCCTAATCAAATCTGATTTATGGTCATTTATGGTCAGTAGTCTGGAAGTTTCTCTTAACCAAAGCATTTCATTGGCTGAAGGCCTTGTCTGTCAATCAAGGACCTTACCTTTCTTATCTCACGGCTGCTCAATCCCCAAACCACAGCTTTGAGTTTTAACACTTTCCTTTCAGTGGTCAAGAAGTTTTGACCTTTATCAGAATGAGTGCAACTGCCACAGACACACTGGAGCAGGTTGTCCAGAGAAACTGTGGTTGCTCTGTCCTTGAAGTGTTCAAACTAAAGGTAGGACGGGGCTTTGAGGAACCTGATCTAGTGGAAGATCTCCTTGCCTGTGTCCAGGGGGTTGGACTAGCTGAACATCAAAGGTCCTTTCCTATTCAAACCATTCTATGACTCTATGATTCTTTCCCCAAATTAATTAGATTTCAGAATTTTTCAGATTAATTTCATTATATCTGTCAAAAAGTTCTTCCTTTTTAATGATGAATTGTTTGAACTAATGCAAATCTTATGATGATTTTAAGTTGCTGGTAAGTAGAGACATATGTCTCTCTTAATACAGATTAAGAGCTTTGCATATCCATTAAAACTGACGTGTACTAAACATGTCTCATCTTTTTAATACATGTGTTTTGATATTCGATAGCTTTGTCTTTCAGGTCCTTGCAAATAAATAGGAAATCACACTTGCAGTATAAAATAGCTCCAGTTAGCTCCAATTTGATGCAAATGGCATAGTCAATGAAGCATAATGGTATAATTTTGGCTAAATTCCTCTTCTTGAGATGTTTATTTGATCTAATTTGAGTATTTCTAATTCTGATGTGGCATACAGACTGGACTATACAGTCATCCTGTGAACTGGTGGCATTTGCCTTTATTTAAAAGTTAAAGAGTTAAGACGTGAAGTGCAAGAGAGTGAGTATAATCTATTCCAACGAAAAAAATATTTAAATGTTGGAATTACAATGGTTTTAAAAGAATTTTGAGTCTATTTAAATAATTTAATACATATTTTAATAATTTAATCCAATAAACTCCATATTGACTATAATCTGATAAAATGTCTAGGTACACAGTTCTCTTCTAGTTTTTGAAAGGTTGACTGTCTTGCTGGCAATTATTTAGCAAGATGATATTTTATGTAGCCTGGAAAATTGTAGTGATTTATTTACTTGAGAGTGTACTAGTTACCAAGAGAATCACAAAAAGGATGAAAGTGTGCTTTATTGTTCACTTGTTAAATCAGGAGAAAATATTTGAAGTTAGTACAGAACTGTCTGCTTTCCTCTCTTGGTCAGGATGTATTCACAGTCTTCATTTCTTTGGTGTGTTGATGATGGCTGACTGCCAGATCCCCACTCAGCTGTTCTCTCACTCCCTATCCTCACTAGAATCAGAGGAGATAAAAAACCTTCTTACCTGATGGGTCAAGATAAGGACAGGAAAACCACTTATAAATTACCATCACGCGCAAAACAGATGACTTAAAATTTAATTACTTTTTAATTAATCAAATATATTATTTTTTGTCAATTAAAAAGATAATAGAATTATGGGAAGAAAAGACAAGAATAAAACCACCTTCCTTCCACTGTACCTCTTCTTCCCAGGCTCAACATCATTCACAGAATCATAGAATCATTAGGGTTAGAAAGGACCTCCAGGATCATCAAGTCCAACCTTCATCCTTCCAACATCCTTCCTCAACCAACATCCATCATCTTTTAAACACCTCCAGGGATGATGACTCCACTACCTCCCTGGGCAGCCTGTTCCAGTGCCTAACCACCCTCTCAGTG
>JAAGNO010021911.1:0-21268 GCA_033439905.1 Ceryle rudis
ATTTGTTGGGGGGTTAGGGGCGGGGGTTGTTACCGTTGATAGTTGTGGAGTTGGGTGTGAGCGTTTGGAGTTTAGTGGGGTCGCGATGTTATATTCTTGGGGGGGGGGGAGGTCAGAGAGTGCCTGGAGGCGCCCAGGCTGCTGGAAAGGACCAAAACAAACTGCAGAAAGTGCAGAAATACACCCAGAGTGACTGTGGACCACAGCATGGGCAGAAGGGAGGCAGCAGCAATGGTGGGAGGAGGGCAGGAGTGGCAGAGGGGCACACACTAGGACCAACACTGCTCCAGAGCAGGCACCCCTCCCCATCTCTGCCCTGAACCCCAGGGGTGTCTCCTCCTGTGCAAGTTGGGGTCAGAGCAGCTGAGGGAGCCAAGAAAGAGCAAGAGGCAGCCGCTGCTGAACTACAGCAGCCCCTTTTATTGCACAGCCGAGCAGGACAGGGCCCCTTCCTTCGGCCAGAGGGTCAGAGATGCAAGCATCTGCCCCAGGGCTCAGCCCAACCCAGCCCGCAGGAGCACAGGGCAAGTGGGACAGGGCCCTGGGAGCAGGAGGGAGCCCCACCCTGTCACCTCTGCTCCCCACCCAGGCCCTGCAGCAGGAGCCAGGGACCCAGATAGCCCAGGTGAGGTGGATAAAGCAACAGAGGCCCCGTGCCATAGCAGAGTGTGCCCAGCTCAGAAGGGCACTTCTGCTCTCCCTGGCACACTCCAGCCTTTCCCTAACTCTCAGGGAGAGCCTGTGCCAGGAGACAACAGAGCCAAGTGGGTGTTCTGATCCCTTGGGGAAGCAGAGGAAGGGGTGAGGAGGAAGTAGATGGAAGAAGGCAGCAACAGGCAGGAGAGCCCGGTCAGCATGGCCATGCCAGTGCTCTGGGCACTGCAGTGCCTGCAGAGGCTAGCCCTGTCCTCTCCCTGACTCCCACAGAAGGGGGTCCCCAGCCCCAGGGAGTCAGGGCACATCTCTGCTGGGCAGTGCCCTGCTGCATCACGTCTGTGCCAGTGAGAGCTCCTCCAGGCCTTCCTTCCCCAGACGGTACCTGGCGAGATCCTTACGGGTGACCATGCCCACCACCTGCCAGGAAAGGGACACAGTATAGTCGCGCACTGGGAGGGGGAGGCTGTGTCCCTGTCGCCCCTGGCATCGAGGAGCCCAGGCTGCCCCCATGCAGTGAGCAGGGACTCACCTCGTTGCGATTGTCTACGACTACCAAGTGTCGCAGTCCCAGGGCTCGGAAAAGCTTGAACACTCGCGGCAGAGAGGCCTCCTGCAAGGCAGAGCAGAGCTGTGGGGGCTGCGGCATCCCCAGCTGGCACCCATCGCCCACGCGGGACCCCCAGCACGCTGGGGTGCAGAGGGGTCCTCGACCAGTACCTGAGGCACAGTGTAGGGCGAGGGGTTCATGAACTCGCTGAGGTCGATCATGCACTCGCGCTCATCCTGGGAGACGTGGATGGACTGGATGGGGGGGAAGCGGGGGTAGGCATCCCGAAAATCCTTCAGCTTCAGTCGCCGCTGCACCAGGCTCAGGTTGGCTCTTTCCACAAAAACCTTGGGAGGAAAGCGACCATCGGGGCCTGTCCTGCAGTGCTGACAGGCACCAGGGCCAGGGCAATGCACAGGGGAGGGGGCAGGAGGGACCAGCTGCAGAAGGGCCAGTTTTCCATTCACTTGTGAATGGGTCTGTGAGCCCAAGGGGGTGCAGGGCGATGCTGGGGTAACTGCAGCACAGCTCAGCAGCCCCCACCATCTCCTCAGGTGAGCTGAGGGAGGTAACAGGGACCCACCACCAGCTCCTCCCAAGCAAGGCAGGCAGCAAGGATACTGGGGCTCAGACAGCCCTAATAGCCTCCATGTGGCATCACCCACCTTGTGCTTCAGCAGGACAATGAGCTGGGAACGCAGGATCAAACCCCGCAGTCCTGCCACCTGCAACAGAGCACCACACATGAGATGGGGCTGGGAAGGGGAGGTGGGGAGCAAAGGCAAGGCTCTCACATCACGGCCAGCCCTTGGGTGGCTGACTCCCACCTGCATCCCCTCACAAGCAGCACCCAGCCCACCTGCGTGGCATCAGGGTTGCTCTCCACCACTGGGAAACCGTTGTGGTTGGAGGAGGTGTCGCTGAGGATGTCCACAACTGTGCCCACACGCTCGATCCTCCGCAGGCAAGTGACGGGAGTGCTCATGACCTCCCTGCAGGGAAGGCTCAGTGTGAAGCGCAGCCCCACGACAACATACACCAAATAGCCCCCCAGTACACACGCCTCCGCAGCCCTCATGCCTCCTCTGTCCCCAAAACCTGCCAGGGACATGGGGAGGGAATGCACTGCAGGCCACACTCCCTGCTGGGGAAGAGCTGGGCTGGTGGCACCAGGGGACAGCAGGATGCTGCAACTGAACTTTGCCACCGCCTCCATTTCCAGCTCAGGCCAATAGTGTGGTCCAAAAACTACCGCTCCAGGATGATGAGCACCCTTCAGCCCACCTACCTGGCCGTGAGGGAGTGGGATGTCACTGGGGCCTCCCAGTGCAAGAAGGGCACACTCTGCAGCTGGATGTGCATGTCGTAGAGCCCCTGCAATGAGGGACAAGGTGTCAGGGGAAGCCTGGAGAGATGCTGAGGGGTACAGCCAGGCGGCAGCTCACCTCAGAGGGAGCATACACTTAAATCCTTTCCCCAGCAGCTCCCCAGCACTGCCACCCCTACCCCAGCCTCTTATTATATCCCGATGAGCACACCAGCTCTCACCTCCACAAAGTAGTCTCCCACAATCTTTGCTGTCATCAACACAAGCATGATGGGGAAGCCGTAGGTGACATTGCCCGTTGCCTCCATCATGATGACCGTGAGACTCAGAGTCATCCGCACTATCCCACCTGTGAGACACACCCATGGGGGTTGGGAGTTTAGGAGAGCAGGGTAGCTCTCCCACCCCCCCTTCACTCTGCCCTAGTGAAGCCACATCCGGAGTATTGTGTCCAATTCTGGGCTCCCCAGTTCAAGAGAGACAAGTAACTGTTAGAGAGAGTCCAGCAGAGGCTTCAAAGATGCTGAAGGGACTGGAGCATCTGTGTGCTGAGGAAAGGCTGAGAGCCCTGGAGTTGTTTAGCTGGAAAAGAGAAGCCTGAGAGGCGATCTGATCAATGCTGATCAATAGCTAAAGGGCCCACAGGGGGCAAGAGGATGGCGCCAGACTCTTGTAAGTGGTGCCAGTGACAGGACAAGGGGCAATGGGCACAAACTGGAACTCGGGAGGTTCCATCTGAACAGGAGGAGAAACTTCTTTGCTGTGAGGGTGGCAAAACCTGGCCCAGGCTGCCCAGAGAGGTTGTGGAGTCTCCTTCTCTGGGGAGATTCCAAACTCGCCTGGACAGTGCGATCCGGGGCACCTTGCTTTGGGTGCTGGAGCAGGGGGGATGGACCAGATGTTTTCCAGAGTTCCCTTCCAGCCCCCACCATGCTGGGATTCTGAGTCTGTGATTCTGTGAAACATGACGTGAGGGGACTGCAGAACACCCAAGGCTCCTGAGTGCAGTAATCCATGGCAGCCCACACAAGCAGGGGTGCCCTGGGTGAACCCAGCCCTTGCTAGTGCCCCTGCACTGCTTATGCTTGGAAGCTGACAGCCAGGCTGGGCTTCAGCTGGGGAAAAAACTGTGCCAGAGAAGCAGGGATTGCTTCTTCCCATGTCACCTTCACCCCAACCTGAACTCCTGCTCATGGTGGCCATGACTGTGCTGTGGGGAACTCACCCAGTTGTGCAGCAGCTCCCATCAGGGCGTACTTCCCAGGGTCAGCCCAGATCTGAACAGGAGAGAGAAGAAGCTGAGTCAGCTGCTGACTCCAGTGCATCCAGAGATAGTGAGCAGCACCCCGGCCCCCAAACCCCTCTTCCAAGTGGGAAGCTGTGTCTGAGGCTGTCCAAACAATCCAGCTGCTGGCTGGGCTCCATCAGGATATGGGAAAGCCCAGACCCAGCTCAGGAAGACCAAGTGAAGATCCAACCCGCTCCAGAGTGCTTTGCCAAGCTCTGAGCCAGATCCATGCACACTGCCTGCCCAGAGGCAAGGGAGAAGGGAGAAGGGATGGGTGCCATGGGTGCCATGGCTTCCACCACCCAACACGCCTTTCCCACTGAGGACTCACCGAGCCTTTGGTCAGATAGGACAGGGAGATGCCAAAAAGCCTCCCCCAGGCAGCACCGATCAGCAGTGAGGGGATGAAGACCCCTGCGGACACCGTGAGGCCATAGGTCCAGCAGGCGAGGAAGAAATACATCACTGTGAACATGCCCAGTGTCATGGGGTTGTAGGAACCTGAGATGACAGAGAACGGAGTCAGTGCTTGTCCCACAGCCCAGAGGACTGGGCTGTGGCCATGGAGAACAGATAGCAGCAGCCCCCTGGAACACTCCCAGTGAAAGCCCCTCTCATTAGGTGCACCTTCTGCCCTGCCAGCACAAACCTTTTAAACCAGCTCTTTCAGTTGTTTCTTCCCTCTCAAGGGCTTCACCATCCAGCCAGCAGCATCCCAAGCCCTCCCATCACACTAAGTCCAGCACATGCCTTTCCTCCATCTCACAACCCGTGATAACCCGTCCTCTCCCAGCCCCGTGGTTCCCAGCCTCCTGTGAGGCAGTGTGACTAATTTCAAAGCCCCAAGGGACTGCCAGTACTGGAGGATGATGTCAGAACGACAGAGGTGCTGGTGAACTGGCAGGGGTCCTACTGCCAGCTTTAGGGCCAACACAACAGAGTAAGTCCTGCAAACCCCCTCATGTCCCACAGCTCCCACAGCTGCTCCAGGCAGTCCCAAGCTGCCCCACGGTGAGGGTTGTGCCACCACAGCAAGACCCTGCTGTCCCCAGGTCTCAGCCTACTGCTATTTTAGGATTGCTGAGCAGCTCAGTCTAGTTTGAACAAGTCATTTGGAGGCTCTCCCTCACAGAGAGGTCAATGGACTGAAGCCCTGAGCCAGGGAGGACACAGCACTGCACGGAGCAGTCCCAAGACACAGGACAGTCTTCTCTTGGCTTCAGGTGGCCAAGCTGCACCCTCTGGGCTGAGGGTCTAGAAATTCGTAGCTGCCTTCTCCCTACCAATGTGCAGCTGGGCATGGAACTCAGACCAGCAGGCAGAGGTCCAGGGGAAACGGAAGCTGGAACCTGGGAGCCAAATTGCATTTATCAAACAAATCCAAACCCCAAGATCCACCTCCACAACCCAACCAGAAGGTAAAGTCATTCCAGGGCAAGAATTCCCGCTAATTAAGAAAACAGCCAGGGACATTTCCAGACTTCAGACAGCCAGTGAGAGGCAGATGTGTTCCCAAGCAACCCAGAGGCTACGGCTTGCAAACACAAATGAAAAATAACAGGTCCTCATCCACAAGCTCCCGAGACCATGGCCCCTTGTCCGACCTCATAGGTGCCACCAAGCACAACATCCATTGTCTTCCTTCCACCACCCAGGAAAGGAGTGTGCCCAGTGCTTTGCTGGATCCCATCGTGCCCTCAGGGAGCCATGCTGGTCACCCCTTGCCTCATCCCATGAGTGGCCAGAACAGGTTGGCCAACTCATGCAAGCCCAGCCCCACTCTGCTCATGTTCAAGGATCTGCTTGCCATGTGCACGGACCTGGAGGGTCATGGAAGAGGTTGACAACGCTCTTCTCAGGTGTGTTAAAGAAGGCTGTGGCCATGGAGTTGTACTCTCCATCAGCACAGAAAAGCTGAGGGGAAAGAAAAGAGAGTTAGAAGTGGCAGGTCAGGGCTGCCCAGCATCAGGGAAGGCTGCCAGTCTCAGGGGAATGTGTACTGGTGAGGAGGCAGCTCTGGGCACCATGCTTGGGTCTCCAGCTCTGCCTGCAGCAGAGAGCATCGACTGTGAGGTCCAGTGCCACAAAAACCAGCAGAGCCTCATCTCCCTGACCAGCCCAGGCTCAGGGTTCTAGAGCATCTCCTACCTGCAGGGGATATGCCACCGAGCTCCCCTGGATGGGCTGGCAGTCCCTTGAGCAATAAATCATGACAAACCCCACGGTCGCCGTCACTGCTGCCACCAGCATGGCTTCAACCACCTGGAGGCAGGGCCGGTGGATGTACCTATGAAGGGAGAGGAGGACTAAGGGTGGCACCCAGGGGCGCAGGCAGGATTGCCCACAGCCTGGCTTGTCACATCAGGCATATGGACAGGATGTCTGCCTCTGCTCCCTTCCTTGACCATGCCGGGCTGTCCTGTGCTCTGTCCTCTGGCAAAGCTGTGTGAGGACCTGGGGCAGGAGGCCAGCAGCAAGAGCAGCTCTGCCCAGCCAGCTCCAGCAGATCTGCCTTCCTCCCCTGCACAGAGATGGACACAGCTCCCATGGAAAGGTTGGTGTGACCTGGTAGGGAGACACTGCAGAGCCAAGCCCAGAAACCCCAAGAAGAGTGATGCCCTGGAAGCTGCTGCACACCCCTCACTGCTCCACTGCCAAAAGGTCATGAGGCTGATCCAGGTGCTTGAAAAGCTGGTGACAAGTATTGGCTGTGCCAGGCTGGGCTCAGATGGCTTTAGCAGCTCCCTCTGTTCTGTTGTTACTTTCCTAAGCACATAACAGTCAGGTCTGCAGCGTCTTTCCACTTCTCTGGGCCCTTAAGTCACGTAAGGGAAATATTTCGCAGGGTCAGGTAACAGTAAGATGCTACTGGTCCCAGCCTCACCCACAGACAGGGAGAGGCATGTGGCCTCTGCCTTCCAGCTTCCAGGGTCTGCTGTTGCTCATGTTAAGTGTGAGATTACAGCCTTGCTCTGTCTGGGAACACCACGTCAAGGGAGCACCGGAGGCACCAGCCAACCAATCACCTTAGTTATCCATGAGCTCTTACCTGATCCGGAACATTGTTAACCAGTAATTGAGGGCATTGAACAAGGCCCCAAGGATCCCACCTGCAAATGCAAAGAGAAGCAGCTCAGCACACAGGTGCCAGGCTCAGCTACAGTTGCCCAGGACTCAAGGAAGCCAGGAAGATCAGGAGACACCAACAACCCATTCAGCATGACCAGCAGCCCCAGGACAGGTGGAGGCTGTCCCTGCAGAGAGAGCCAGGACCTGACACTAAGAGGAGGCTGGCAGCACTGGGCTGGCCAGGGTACAATGTCAGAACACTGGCACTGGGCAGGCAAGGGACAGGCCATGTCCACAGGGCTAAGGGCAGCTCATATGAAATCAAGGGGCTGCCCACAACTGCAACACACTGAGCCCACTCAACAGCTTTGCAGTAGATGGATTAAAGGGACTTGCCTTTGCTACAGAGTAAGGGTTCGCTCCGGATCCAGGTCTCACCCCTGTGTAAGCCCCACAAGCAGTCTCCACTCCAGAGTTTAATGGATTTCCCATTCTCCCCAGGAAACTGGATCCCAAAGCTTTTTTGGCCCAGACAGAGTATAGAGGAAGCTATTCAGACAAATCAAATTAAAAGAGCAGCACTCTCTTACCAACCACTCCCATGAAGATGAAGATAGGAATTTCCTGGATCGTGTATCCCATTTTCTGTAAGCAAGAAAGAGGTTTCAGATCCCCCGGCCCATCTGCAGCCCTGCAGCCAGTCACTGTCCGCTGGGACAGCACAAGCCCGTGATGGAGAAAGGCTCCCAGAGCTGCCCCAAAGTCTCCCCTGGACATTCTGCAGCCCCCAGACCCAGCAGTGGCTGTGGAAAAGCCTTCTATTGGAGCTAGTGGAGCTGGAATCTGGCCAGATGCCACAGCCTGCTATGGCAAAGCCTGCCTCAGTCCCTGGGTGATGTTTTGACCACAGACTGGTGGCCCCAACTTGTGGCTTCTGACCCACCCCCCAGCAGAGCCCTACACAGGGAATATCTGTGCCATACCTCATTATCAAATCTGCCAAAGTTGATGAGCCCAGGGCTGGAAAGATCCCAGGCATTGCCATGGTAAACGCTCAGGACAGAGTTCAGAGTGAACGTAGAGATCATGGAGGCAAAAAACTGGAAGGAGACATCCCAGTCACTGCCAGACACCTCCAGTCCCACTCCCTCACTGTATGCCCCCACACTACTCCAAACCACCCCTTCTGAGTTCCTTGGGTAGAGTTTGGCACTCATGGTGCCATGGGGCCAAGATGCCACATCCCCTGTGGCCGCACTCTGGGCAGTTTACACTGACCAGGAGCTCGCTCCTCCTTTTGCATCTCTGCACAGTCCAAGGCAGCTTCTTTGGAAAGGAGTGGCAGCAAGAGGGAGCTCAGCCTGGTCCAAATTCAGCCCCTGAGGATCAGGGCACAGACAGGGAGCTGGGATGCTGCTCCCCAGAATGGTTACACACGGCTGCCTGGCTGGGATGGCAGGAGGCCTGGTGCTGTGGGGCACTGGGGAAAGGCAATGCCTCGCACTGGAGCTGGCAGCCCTCAATTTACTGCTCCAGTTTTCCAGTACTTACGATTCTCCATGTCAGGAACTGGTTCCAGAAGGAAGCCCCCTCCTCCAAGCTGAAGAGGACACCCCCTGCAAACATAAGACACAAACACCTTCACAAGAGGCATGTGCCACAGACCCTTGGCTCACAGCACCAGCCGAGACATCCAAATTCACCCCAGCCCACGTGCGCCACGCTGCCCCTGACCTCACAAGCTCCAGCAAAGGGACCAGCAAGCCCACTAAGCCATAAGCGATGTACTGATCACAGTGAAGCCCCTCCACTGCCCTCCTCCATCCCATGGAGGCACCATTGGGGATCCAAGACAGATGATCCTCCTTCCTCTCTCCCCAAGAACCACATTGTGTGGCATGACAGCTTGGAGAGGGACTGGGCACTTTGCAGGAGGGCTCCTGCTATGCCCTAGGCATAGCAAGTGGAGCAACCTCCTGCACAAGATCCACATGCAGGCAGCGCTCGGCATCAGAGAGCCAAGATACGTACCCACGGGAGCACCAAATGCAGCTGAGACTCCAGCAGCAGCTCCAGCTGAGACAAAGTCCCTTTTCTCTGTGTCTCTGCGGAAGTATTCAAAGATCTGAAACACAGAAGCGAAGGCAGGTTTAGGGCTGACCACAAGCATTAAGTTTAGAGGAGACACAGGGTATGCCATATATGACCTCAAGCCACTGGTGTGACCCCGAGAAACAGCCCAGTTTGGGCACAGGAGTGCCACATGCAGCACCAACCTTAAAGTCTCGCTTTAAAGATGTGGATCTTCCCTGGGAGATCCCAGCAGCAATCACCGCTCCTGAGTGAATCATGGGTCCTTCCTACAGGCAGGAGAACAGGGTCAGATCAGAGAAGGAAGAACCTCAGGCACAGTCAGGGACAGCTGAAGGCTGCTTAAACAGGTCAGAGCCCTGAAGAAGCTGTCTGGAAGGATTTCCCTCTGGGAAATACAGACCTTGCTGTGCTCCCCAGTTTAAATCCTCCTTCCAACAAGTGGCTCCCATGGCCACCTCCTGTTTCCACCAGCACTCCCTTCAGCCAAGGGCACAGAGGCTTTCCTTGCCTGCCTTTGATCCCAGGAAGCTAGAAAGGTCCCAGAGGGGCCCATCTAACATTTGCAGGGACAACCACCAATGGGATGTAGCTGCTCTCCAGCCCTCAGCCGAGCCACACACAGACTGGCTCAATGGCACTGCACACCCTGGGGGCTGGCACCACACACCCTGGATGCTCCCTAAGCCTGGCCACACTGCAGTCACCTTGGCCACCAGACCAAGATAAAAAAAATGGGAAGTCACTGCAGGGGTCCCCAGTGTCCCATCCCCTGCACGGGGCCGGTGATGGGCTGTGGCATATGCTCCAGGAGCAGGTACCAACATGTTAGCAGTGTGCCAGAGAGCGCTTTGTGCACATCACCTTCCCAACAGCCAGGCCGCCGACCACCGAGAGGATGACCCCACAGACTTTGATCACCAGGGTCTGAAAAACAGGGAGGACAGACACAGCACATGACACAGGTGGCACAAGGAACATAACTGCAGCAGCCACACTCTCAGCCCCCCGTTGTGGCAGTAGGGTTGGCCAACTTTTACTCTGGCCAAGAAGAAAGATTACCAAGCAAGCTGTTCTTCACAGTCCCTTTAACTGCCTGACACTGGCAGAAAAAGCCACAGAGCTGGGCAGCCAGAAGCTGGCACCAACTCTTCCTCTGCCACAGCACAGGCAGGGACCACCCCATGAGGACACAGCACATCCATGTCCAGCCCAGCAGACAGGGTCCCATCACGGGTAGAAGGCACACGTCCCACCACCTCCTGCTTCCTACCTTGAGGCGGACAACATGCGGGATCTTTACGCCATTGAGATAGCATTTGATCTGAGGGATGCCACTGCCGGCTGCGACGGGCTGCGGGAGCAGGGAGAAAGAGGATTAGTGGCAGCCACATACAGGATAGGGACATGCTAGCCACCTAACTCCTATCTCTCAGCACAGGGCACACCAAGCATACCCTTGGGGAAATGAGGCCAATGTCTGTTTACAGGCTCCAGAGGTGGGCTTGAGGGAGGCACCCACTGCCCCCAAGAGCAATTGTGTCAGGGAGAAGCATCTGGGATTTCAGGGGACGCTAAGGCGTTCCCACCACCGTGCCATCATGAGAGGCCCAGTGTTACAGAAAGCTTACACACAGCGGCCAGGGAGAGCAAGGGCAAAGCCAGAAGGAAGGCACTGCTGACATAGAGTGGTCCATAGGAAGCCATCACCCCCTCCCAGCCACAACCAGCCCCAGTGTCTGGCTTGTTCTCCACAGTGTGTGCCCAAGGCACCCCACTAGCCTGCTCTCTGCCAGTGCTCATGTACGCCCAATGCAGAGAGCTTGTCAGAGCTGCGCCTGTGCTCAAGGCTGGAGCACACCCTCTGCCCCAGGCTGTCAGGGCTGAGAGCAAAGAGCAGCACGTCCCAGCACTCTGACAACCCTGGGGAAACTCAACGGCACAGCTGGAGCCAGTGCCAAGGAACTGGGGCTACCAAGAGCCAGTCTGGCAGGAATACATTTGCTATCGCACACATCTGCACCTTTTCTGAAAACATGATACTGCTTCCCCCATGTAAAGAGCCAGGGTAGTAGGCATAGGATTGCTCCAACCCAGACCAGTTCCAAACTCTTACCTCTATGAAAGCAACAATCACAGAGCCCACCATCACCACGCTGGCGTTGAGGGTGGCCCAGAGTAACAGAGAGAAAGACAGGCCACCCTTCTCTGTGAACTTGTCAATGTCTGGGGAAGCAGCTCAAGGAAAGGCCAGTATCAGTTGGGTACTACTCCTCCCACCACAATAACATTTCACTAAAATGCTTCTTGGGCTGCACAGCAGATCCGGTGCACTTAGGGCAGCCAGGGCTGCGGTGAGGAGCCTCCTCCAGCTGCCCAGCCACAGCTCAGCCCTGCAGAGCAGCCAGGCACATGGCAGCACCTTGGGTGGCAGGGATGTGCCACCAAATCCAGGCAAGAAAGTGCTGCCCTCTCCCCAGCACCCTTCTCATGGCTACCAGGAGCCAAGATCCCACAGGTCTCAGCTGGCTGGTGGCCACAGCTCCATGGGAGGATACTGCCCTTCACCACCCGGTACTTCAGCCCAGCCAGGTTCTCCACCACAATGTCAATGAAGCAGGCAACAAGGCCGGTGAGGATGCCGATCATGGCACAGATGACCCAGCGCTTGATCTCCACTGTCCGGAAAGCCTGAGGGACAGAGAACCATCAGACCCCGCTGCTGCCCAGCCTGGTCCCCGACAGCATCAGGGGACTCCTTGCGCCTGAGGTTTTACAGCTCATCACAAGATGGTCAGTGCCCACAAATCTACCATGGCTCAAGTGCTGCTTTTGAGCACAACCTCCCGCAGCATGGAGGAGCCACCCAGCAGCCAGGCAGGGGGAACAGCTTCCCTGGGACATCGGGCTGCAGGGATGGTGGGGAGTCAGGTCACAGCGAGACTCACTGTGTGGTTTATCCTCCTCTCCTCCTCCAGGAACAGCTGGTTCTCGCTGTTGTCATAGTCCAGGCTCTAGCTCAGGAAAAGAGAGATGCTGTTACCATCCAGTGCAGGGGAACAGACGCCCATGATGGGGAGGGCTGCCCTCAGCCCCTCACTCCTGCCTCTCCACAAGCCTGTCTAATTTCCCTCCTTTGATCCCCCTCTTTCCCCCGATGAACCCCCCCCCTCCAGCCAGGCAGCCACAAGCCCTCACCCCACGAACCTCACCCGTTGCATCCCAGAGGGCAGATCCCAAGGGGAGATGGGCACTTACCTCGTACTTGAGTGACAGGAGCTTCTCATTGTGGGGGATCTCATTGGGATGCTGCCGAGGGAGCTCCGTCTCCTGTGGGATGCGATGCACAAGTTAGAACGGCCAGGTCCAAGTCCAACCCTCCCCTCTGCCGTATAACTGCTGGTTTAACACTAGTTTTTATGCTCAGGAGAGGGAGGAAGGACTGTAGCTGCCTGGTAGGCAGGATGATTTTCCACCAGTTGGTGGATGGATGGGTTTTAAGGCAGCTGGAACAGGCTGTCAGGTGCACACCCTCCCCTACTGCCTCTCCACCCCTGGGTAGGACCTTTCCCCACGAGCAGATGGAGGGTTTGCCCAGACAGGTACAACGCTTCCATGTTGATTTGGCTCTGTGCTTCAGTGGAGGGCAACCTTTCTCTTCAGCAGGAAATTCCTTTAGCTGAAAGCAAGGAGCTATTTCAAGCAGGCCCATGTTTTTGGTCAGAAACCAAATTCTGTTTCCCAAACGCCTTTGATCGTACAAGCTGTTCCCAGATCCCAATTAGGGCATTTACAGAGGATGCTGGAGGAGCCCCCAGGGCAGCAACACCCAGCACCCTTCCCTGACCCCATGTTACAGCTACAGCCAAAGGAAGTCCAGCTTGTCCTCCAAGGCCCTGGATTAAGACATGTTTCTTCCCTTTTAAAAATTCCACAAGAAATATTTAGCAAAAGTTGTCTTGTTTGCTCCTCCTGCAGCTCTGGGGCTGAGGCTGGAGCATCTTGGGAAGAAAAGCTTTTCAAGTGTGCACGGGAGGGTAGAATCACTTGCAACCTGAGAGTTTTTGCAAGATGCTCCCTCTCCTGCTAGCCCAGTCTGCAGGGCTGAAACGTCCCCTCCCCTCTCTTCATGTCAAGCTAGGCAACAGGCAAGAGAAGCAGCTTTAAAAAGCTCTCGTGGCAAAGAAGAAATCCCTTCCCATCCCACCCACTTGTAGATTTGCTCCCACGGAAGGTCCCTGCAGCACCAGAGAGGTGCAGGGGACTGGAATGTCCCTGGGCCAGTGCTCTGCTAAGGGGAAGCAGCGAGGGTCAAGGCAGAACAGCAGGCAGATGCCCACACTACGAAGGTCACCCAGCCCAGAAGGAAACACCAGAGCCCTTGTGGGACAAGCAGGCTGGGAACAACAGGAGAAAAGCAGCTGTTAGTTCTGTTAGCAGAAGAAAGGAAGGGATTTTGCTAACGGTCGGCCCCTTTCTGTGCCACTCACCAGCTCACGGATGTCCTCGTTGAGGTCCACATTGCTCAGCTGCCCGATGCGCAGGAAGGAGGAAGGAGTGAGCTGAGGACAGAAGGGAAAACAGGGTCAATTCTGGAAGAAACAGGCACACAGGTGCTCAGGCTCTGTCACCTCACCAAGTTCTGCCTGTCTGCCCATGACCAGAGCACCCCAAAGTGTAGCACACACAGAGGGCGCTCAGAGGACACACCGAGGAGGTGAGACCCACCAGCCTGGAGGAAACACGAGGCAGCAGCAGTCTGCAGGAGTTTGGGCAAGCTGCTCTCACCTGCTAGCTGGCAGAGCTGGCTCACCCAGGGAAGGTGCCAGCCAGCAGTGGCTCCTTCGGGACTGGGAAAGAGCTGGTGAGAACCACCAACAGCCTCCAGCCAATGTGGCAGCCAGCCAGCCAGCAAACCCATGCTGAGCAGCACGTTCCACACTCCCCTGGGGCTGGGGAGCCCCAGACCCCCCCCAAACAGCAAACACCATCTCCACAGTCACAAGCACACCAAGACGTGCTGGGGCCATCTCTCAGCTCACGTGCCCAGTCAGCAGTAACGAATGGCCGAGGGCATGTCTGGCTCTGCCACGGGAGCGGTTCCCAGCCAGGAAGATGAGCACATCAGCGTGTTCATCTCCCCCTGAGCAGTGGGGACCAGGGAGATGGCCGGAGTGGATGCCAGCCAGCGCACACAAGAGGAGTGGATGCCAGCCAGCGCACACAAGAGGAAGTGCAGCACATTGCTCCGGACATCGGCATCTCTCTGAGCTGGCCCCGGCACGATGCTGGGAAGGAACATTTGCATGTCCCTCTGGGGAGCAGGTTCTGCTTTCTCTGGTGACCATTTGGGCTTCTTACTGGCAGCACAATTGCATAACAGAGGAGTTTTTGGACTATTTGGGGCACCTCTCACCTCCCAGCCAATACAGGCAAGGGCTTGGGCTGCAGCTGAGCCAGCCTCCATCTGGGCAGTGCCACGAGAGGACACGGCAGCAGCAGGCAAGCTGCCGTCACCCCTCCAACTGTTGTGAAACACAGGGGTGCAAGCAGCACTGGCACTGAGCACAGCCCAAACACCACTCCTTAACATTAAGATCTTCCCCTCCAGAGTCTCACCACTCCCCAGCTGCCAGGCTAAAGGACTGGCAAATAATAGAGGGATGGTGGCCAACAGCAAAGCCCTGGCACGCGGGTCCCTCTCTGCCAGCAGATCCCAGATCGAGCCTCTGCTTCTTTAATCCCCATCAATCCCATCTGGAACGTGCAGGCCAGAGCAGCCGGAAGACACGCACATCACCGCAGACAAAGAATAACCCTTTGTGTTTACAGTCTGACCTATTTTCACATTTCTCCATCTGCTCCACGTTCTTGTTCACTCTCTGACCTGCAGGCAGGTTTTTCCCCAACTTTTCAAATCCTTTTCAGTGTTCTTTTGTCCCCAGCAGCCTGAGCCCACAGCGGGGACTGAGCACAAAGTGCGCCCTGCATTCAGTTTCAGACACTGGTTTGGTGAAACCAGCCTGGGCTTTGGTTCTGGTCTGGAATGGGTCCACAATCCCCATGGAAAGGATCCAGGTGCACCCTTTTCCCAGCAGCCAGAACAGATCACTGTGGGCTCCAATAAGCCAGGCACACCCAGAGCTGTCCCCTCCCTGAGGGGATGTAGATGGGAACTTACACAGTCATGAGCAGGAAGCAGGAACAGCCCACTTCAGTGCCTGCTGGTGCCCAGCTGCCCTGGAGACAGACAGAGGTCACAGCCAGGCCCTTGCCATCCTGGGGAAGGGAGAAGGACACTGTCCTCACACTGAAACCCTGGGAGGGACAAAGCTGAGACCTTTTAAGGGAACCCACCTCCACCTGGCTTCGGGAAGCACGAAGACTGAAAGTTCCCATTAGATGCCACATGCCCAGGGCAAGATCAAGGCAATGAGGTGGGATTGGTGACTCGCCTTGTCCCCCAGTCACACCTGGGTTCAGACCTCAGGCACCGCCACCTCAGACAGCACCAGCCCTTCAGGGAAATTCTTCTTATGCAAGCCACAGGGGTCTGCAGAAAGCCCAGACACAGCTGAACCAGTGACAACCCCCAACACAGCCCTTCCCTATGGAGCAAGCAGCCAGGGCATGGCAGCTCTGCTCCCAATGGATTAGGCATCACCAGGACCCAAATACAGATGAAGGGAAAGGAGCTGCAGTGGAACCTGAAGTTGAACTTTGTTAGACAAGCAGCGTGTTTTTATTATGCCCCCACCTCCTGGCAACCCTCCACATCCAGATGAGCTGAGTTGTTCTGTGAGCAGAGGGCTGGCTCGTGTCTTGCCCAGCACAGGGATCACATGTTGGGAGGACAGGAAAAAGCACCCGACTTTTATAAGAGGAATAGGGGGGATTCAGGCAGCTGGAAGCCAAGACAAAAGGTTATTTGTGCATGGCTCAAAGATTCACCAAGCACATGGCCAGTGCTACCCTCCTTTGGACGATTTTCAAAGTCGGGCCAAAACAGCTGCTGATCCCAGGTACATATGATGTTGGCATGACCACAGTACAAATATCTCCACATAACACCACACACTCTTGCCAAAACCCAGAGGACACAGATGGGTTAACAGCTCTCCTGTCCCAGGAGAGGCTCTTGGGCCAGCTGAGCGGGCCCCTGACAGTGGCACACAAACAGTGATGGCACCCAGCCCTCGGTGCTTGCCCCAGTTGGGTGGTAAAGCTAATACCTTACCCATTTTGAGCTCTGCAAAGAGATGTCCGGAGCCTTGATCTGGACCAAAACTGCTTAGCATCTATGTCAGCAAAGCATGCTGGCAGGCAGAGCTGCTCCTGACAGACCTCACCAGGCTGCAGGGAAGCTCCCTGAAGTTCAACAGAAGCAAATACAAAGCCCTGCACCTGAGATGGACATGTCCCAGTGTTTAGAAAGCGGTTTTGATGAAAGTCATACAGTGAGCTGGTGGATGAGTTGAAGAATCATCAGTGGCACAAACCTGCAGTGGAGGTGGTTGACCACCTCCTGGGGGGTGCAAAACCAGAGCTAGGAGGTTCAGGGAAGGGATCCCACACCTCTGCGTGGCACCTGGGACTTGGCATCCCATTTGGGCTCACCAGGACAAGGAAGGCACAGAGACACAGAGTGAGTCCAGCAAGACAGTCAGAGGCTGGAACACACAGCAAGATGTGAGCAGAACCTGGTGCTTCTCAGGACACCTAAGAAGAGGTTACAGAGAAGACAGACTCCCCTCAAAGCTTCAGACTGATGGGGCAAGAAGCAGTGGATGAGCTGCAGCAAGGGGACTTCTGCTTTGATAGCAGAGACAAACATTCACCTCATAGGGAGTGACACACTGAGCCTGGGAATAAGAGAGGGCACAGAGTCTCAGTCCTTGGAGATACCCAAATCTCCACTGAGCAAGCTGGTCTAAGAGACCTGCTTTTAGCATGGGCTGGGCTAGAGACCTCCCAAGGCCCCTTCCCCTTTCATCGTGGTGCTGCCCACTCCAGCACTGCTCTGAGATGGACAAAAGCAAATTCAGGATCAATCTCAATGAGAAAAAAAAAATCTGGCACCACTTTCTACTCATGCCCTGAAAGTATTATCTCCAAGGTTGAGCAGCAGCAGCTGCTGAACACAGATAGCAGCACAAGCCCAGAACATCCCAGGTCTGAGTGGGAGAGAGCAGCCCTCCTGCCAACTTCCCCATTTGGCAAAGGTGACCAGAAGTCATGCTGTTATACGTGATGCCACAGCAGTGCTTGACCTCCAAGCAGAGCAGTCAAAGAGTAATCCCTGTTTGCGAATAGCAGGACAACTCCAGTCAAGGCTAAAACACTGCGGAACCAGCCTGGGCTGTGCACACAGTGACCCAGCATTGCCTCCTGAACGTCACTCTGAAGAACCATAAATCAGGAGCGTCTGACTCTGCTCCATGGCCCATTTCCACAGGGACGAGCCAGTGTGTCCCTTCAGGACATCACCCACCCCAGTGACCACCATGTGGCATGAAGACATCCCTCCATACACCACCTCTTATCACTGTCCTGCTGCTCACTAACGAAACAGAAGCACGTGGTTTTCTGTTATCAGTGAGATAAAACGGAACACATCAGCCCACAACAGCACTGCAGAAGCAGTGGGAGAAAAGGAAGAGGATTTTCAGCCTCCAGGGCCTTCTTGGCCCCAGTGCACTCCGCCAAGGAGTCTCCAGTATCTGCTTGGGTGGGAAGGATAGTTCCAGTCTCCAGGACTGTGTAACCAGACGGCTCACCAGCAGGGGAAGCTCACCATCACCAGCTACAGCAGCATATGGGGGAGATAGGATGCAGGGCTTTTGAAATCCTTCTCCTCTGACACACCACCACAGCTGTAATGAGCTTCAAAACAACACAGCCATCATCCCCAAAACACACCACACCAGCAGAGGATAAGGCTCCTCACCTCCAGGACCATAATGGGGAGAAGGTGCTTGGACTCTCCCTGTGGTGTCACTACTCAGCTATGATTTTGCTTCCAGCCTCCACTGCCAGTCCAGGGCACAGCTGCTCCTTGCCCCTCACCTGCACAAGGCCAGGAGATGCTGGTGTTGCCCTGGGCCACCTGTCTTTCTCCAGGTACCTTGTCTCACATGTTCTCTCTGAAGAGAGGCAGCACAAAGTTAAAGCATCACCGTAGTCCCCAGTGATGCAAGCATCCATCAGAAGGGACTGGATTCACTACAACCCCTCTGCTGGGGCAGCTCTTGCCACCCCTTGAGAGCAACAGCTTTCCGGGGAGGTCCCAGCAGTGGTCAGGCAGGAAGAGGCAGCCTCTCCGTCAGTACCCACAGGGCACAACCTGCAGCCCATCCACTGGGAATCAGGGCTCACCCAGCAGACTTTTCCCTTTCTCCCCGCCAAGATTTCCTGATCGCAGCAAGCATGGCAGCCCTCCTGTATCACCACCTGGCCACAAAGGCTGAATTTTACACCCTCTTACTTGAGGTGAAAGAAAACAAGATCAACACCATCTAGAGATGCAGAATAAACACACAGGGGCTAAGACGGACAAGCTGCTCAGCAGTAGCCTGGTCCACATTTTTGGTGACCCCTTCCCACCCTCCTCTGTTCTGGGCACCCTCTGAAGCAGACACGTTATACCAATCCCACAGTCAAGGCATTTTAACACAAACACAGACCATATCCGTGATGAGTAAGTAGGGAAGGAGAAGCCTTTTTTTTTTTAAAAAAAAAAAAAGCCTACTGATGGAAACTGTCTGCTCTTGCTAACACTGCCCACTTGCTTTTCAGTCTGAGAACTGAGACACATGGCTCAATAACACAGGAGAGGGGCAACCCAGGGGAGGTGTGGTGCTCAGGCATATAGGCAGCCTCTCCTTGATATACTTAAGGCACTAGAAAGTCCTGGCAAAAGGACAAAGGCTCATCCAGCTCCAGAGCAACGCTCAGCTGGCCCCGAAACTGGAGGGCACTTCAGGCACACTCTGTGGCATCCTTTCTATGGTCACGTGCATATTTATCCAGCCCCTCCTCAGCTCCCACCCACAAGTGCTCAATCTCAGTTTCTCGCATCAGTCAAGTAGGGAACTACAGACACATGTTTCCTCTGCTCACTTCACAATCACTTTCATTTCTATTAAACGAGCATGTGAAAAAAAGATGAAGCTCCACTGGGGACATTTTTATTCTATTACCACAACCCAAAATTAAGTCTCCTGTGAGCTAAGCAGCTCCAGTCTCTCTCCGAGTCTCTGCCAAAGCTGTCCTGCCTTTGTGTTTCCAACCTACACAAATATAAGGCATCTAGGTCAAATGACTGTCCGAGAAAGAGAAGCAGCTGCCCTGCACTGAAAGTCAACCCCAGCATGTCAGTGACAACCCAGCCACCACTGCCAGGTTGGTGCCACTGCCAGTGGCACATGTGGTGTGGGCAGCCATGGGTTTGGAGCTCCAACAAGGTACTCATGCTCCTCCTTTGCTAAGGAAAACACCATGGAGTGTCTTGTCACCAGCTGTGTGGACAGTGAGCTGTCCACACTGCAAAGGGACACAGGGACAATAAATCAGATTGGTGGGGCTGGGTCTCCACCACCCACTGTTCCTGCTGTTAAGGGGGGGGCTCATGCATTTCTTCCAGGCCACCAGGAATACCCTTTCCTAACTGACCCACAGCTACAAGAGATGGTTAATCCCTATTTTAACACCCTTCAGACCTGCAGAATTCACCATGGGGTCTTTAAAGATAACCCATGCTGTGAACACAGGGGGTCCTGTTGTGCCAGCTAGGGAGATTTGTTTTCATTTTCACACAAGAACGGCTGCAACAGCACAGACAACTCCTTCCAGCCACCATGCCCCACTCCCGCAATGCCAGGCCAGGCACTTCCAGCCTAACGATCCCTGTATTACTCTCTAATTAGCTGCTGTTCTGACTTGCTCAGGAGCAGGACAGCAGAGAATCATGCTTAGCAAGATGTCCCTGCTAACAGCTGCCAAAGGCTGGCTCCTGCTTGGACTCTTGCACTTGCTCAGGCTCCTCCTGACCTTGCTCCTCTTCATTCTGCTCCTGAGGATGGTTTTCCCATTTATTGCAACCACCATATATTTGCTGGGCCGAGTATAACTTTGTATCCTTTATACTGGCATTAGTATCAGTTCTGCCATTTCATTAAATCCATTTTCATTTCAACCCATGGGTCTCCTCTCCTTTTCCTGTCTAAGCTCAAGTTTCCCAGCAAACTCTTTACAGGAAATTCAATTATGTCACCTGAATGCAGCCCCTCTGCCACCAGTGCTGGCACAGAAGCACCCCACAGACCTGGCCTTGCATCCTACCCAGCCCATGGCCCTCAACAAGCACAGCTTCACTCCGTAACAGGTGCCAGGCACTCTGGCCAAAGCCATGGCATGCTTTGGAGGAGACCCTGTCAGGCAGGCTGCCCGAGTAACTGCCTCCGGTTACACAGAAGAGAGGTTTCTCTTCAGTTAATTACCCAAAATTGATTTGCAAGAAGGAACTGGCCTCCCTGCGTCAGTAACACCCTGGACTTGCTAGGAACGACAAGGGCAGCCCCAGCAGGCAGAAGCTCAGCACTATTTCCTGACCAGGGGACCATCTCAGCACCCACAGCCAAGGAGTGGGCAGAAGCCAGCCCCACAGAGCTGCAGCGGTGTCCCGGCAGGCACCGGCACCTCGTGATAGGAGCCGGTTGTGGCAGGACTGCCCGACGGGAACGGGGCACTGAGTCAATCCCCACGCTCAGATTTTCCTGCCCGAGTGACTGGAGTGCCCCGTGCCTCGGCCATGGCTCCCTCCCGGCTTCTCCCCTGCCAGGTTCTGCTTTCCCCGGCACGGAGGAGCCGGAGTAGCCCCGACCTCCCGCCGGGGAGCCCAGCACCCCACGGCTCCCTGCCGGCAGCCCCCGACCAGCCCCAGGGCAACGAACTCGGTTAAGCGCTATCGGGGCGGGGGATGCCGCCAGGACCCCAACGCCAGCCCCCCTCCAGTGGCCTCTCTGCGCAGGAAGGCCGACACGTGGCAGATCCCCGTTTTCGGAGCCGGACCCCCCCTCCCCGCGCCGGGGAGGATGGGGCCGCGCTGGACTCACCCCGGGGGGAAGCAGTGGGCGGCCGTCAGCACCCAGCGCTTCTGCAGCAGCGCACCCCCGCAGGTGTGGACCCCCCCGACCTGGACCGCCACCATGTAGGGCCGCGCGTGGGGTTGGGCCCCTTGTCCCCCCACGCCCGAGGCCGGCCGGAGCCGCCCCCCGGTGCCGGGGGCGAG
>JAAGNO010021914.1:0-12761 GCA_033439905.1 Ceryle rudis
AATAAATCCACTTCCATTATTTCCTATCTAAAAATATCTACAAAGCCGAACCTAGGCACTATCCAGCCACAATGCTCTTCAAACAAATTAAAAACGATGCAAATCAGCCACAAGTACTTGATGATTTCACTGTGCTAAGGGGAATACAACTATTTGGCACCGGGTGTGCTGTCAATGGGAGGATTGCAAAGTATTTTGCAAGCGCAGCACTTTCTAAGTGCAAAATGGCTCACTTATGTTAGGGCTGATCAAAAATATTTTGTCAAAACTGTTTTCCAGTGGAAAATTGAATTTCCAAAAAAAGCTCCATCTTCTTCACAATAACCTGCTTTTGCAGAAGAAATTTATTGCCCTCGAGAACAATTCAACCAAAATTTTGAACTTCTGTTTACAGGCTCTTAGTTTCTGTTGAAATTATTCATTTTGGGGTTTTAATATTAAAAGTTTGCATTTCTGCAGCAAAGGAAGAGTCATTTTCCATACAGGTCTATGAATTAACTCTCATAAAACCCCAGCCAGCAACACAAGCATAGTTTGCTTTTTATGGATGAGAAGCTGAGAAGCAAAGAGGTTAAGTGATTTGGCTCCAATCCCTACAGGCACCATTAAAAGCTCCTGGCTCCCAGTTCTGTGCTCAGAATGTTAGATCGCATGACATATCTTTGTGAGGCAGTTAAATGCTTTCAGACTCCCTTGGATTTCGACGGGAGAATCAGTCAGTCTTCCAAGAACAAAAAGGATGATAGAGTAGTTTCGCCTCAACTCACACAGCGAGTCCTCCGCAGAATCAGAGCTGGGACTTGTGACTCCTGGTTCTTTGAGTTACACATCACACAGCGCAGCTTGCCGTCCAGGCGACTTGCACTTCTTCCTGGCCCATCTGGGCAAATCTTGTGCCTTCAGATGGAACGGTGGTGGCTGCTCTGTGGACAACGGTTCTTCCCCTGGATCTGAAATCTAGTTGATACCCAGCATTGGAAACTGGAACCATTGGGTCTTACTGAATGGTTAATAGTATGATATTACACTATCAGCCCCAAGATGGTGATGGTCAGCCACAGGGAAGAGATCAGAAGACTCTCTGTAGGCTGACAAGGTGACTGAGAGTGTCAGTCATTTCTTGGTTAGAGCCCACAAGCTGAAGCTCCTAAGCTGTATTTCCAGTTTGGGTACTTTCATAATGTCAAAAAATGGTTAAATCAACACATTTCCTTATACCTCAGTTTTCATTTATGCTTATAAATTGCTTCCAAACCTTGGGAGAGAGCGAGGTCTTACTAAAAGGAATGGTATTTAGCTGGGCAGAAGCTAAGATCACCCACACTGGAGGGGGGCAGGGGGGGTATTCTCCAAAATTACCAGAGGAAAGATGACCTCCCACCTGTGCTCTGAACCTGCACAGGTACCTCCGGAGCCGACATCTAAAGATGGGTTCCCACTGTAGTTAGGCATCATAACCTGAGGTGACCTGGGTTTTGGTGCTTCCCATTAACTTATGTCTCTTCTCAGATGTTTTGAAAACTGAATCACTCTGTATATTGACCGAGGATCTCACTGCGAGCAGCCAAGATGGAAAATGTTACTTAGATTATTTTGTACACTGGAAAACACAACATTTGTTCCTGGGTGGTACAGATCTTTTCACTCGAGCAGCTGTGTCTGTTAATATTTTCACATTGAGGCTTTATTATCTTCATTCACAATTTCTTTTTGGACTCGTTATCCCTTCCCTTGACATTTTCCTTTTATTCTGGACCAGTATCTCAACAAAGCAGGTTGAGGACCTAGACTGTGTTGCTTTGTATTACAGTTGTAATTATCAGCTTGTAATACTACTACATCTTCTCACTTTGCCCGTCAAGTAGTTTGTAAACTGTCTGGAGTACAGTGATTTTTCCACCAGTAGCTGCTGCAGTGATCTCGGTAACAAATTCAACCTGCACGATTATCACCTTCGGGCGAGTTCCGGGTGTGGCAGGAGCTGTACAGGAAGCACTGCATCCAGTTCAGAGCCCACTGACCAAGCATACCTTTTATCACAGGAGCCAGTGTAGAGGAGCAACTTTTTTATTCCTTTTCCACTTCAACAAAAGACTGCTTTTAAATTAGGGTCCAGAAAAAGTTAGTAAATCATTTTAATTCAGAACAAATAGTTTAAGGAGTCCCTACCTCCTAAATACCAGTACTCCTTTATGAGCAACTTCAGGTATAACCTTTTTGCTGTTCCTTTGCCCGTGGTGGAGTTGATAAATACCACTGAATATTCTAAATTTTAAAGAAAAAAATTTTTTTTTTTTTTTTCCACAACAGAAAGTCTAATCCTGTTTTTCTTTGAGCTGTAATTTCTGTGTTTCCCCCAGAAAAAATTACTAATGTTCTTTGTGTCGGGACCCAGCAGGCACTAACAGGCTTCAATTGCCCCAACCAGCCTCACCTGGTCCCCTCACCCACTCCCAGTGGGTCCAGGAGCTCTATTTAAGCTCAGCTTGGGGCTCTGCCTTCTGTTTGCTCTGTGGTGTTGAAGTGTCTGGCTGCAGTTCCATCATGGCTCTTTTTGGTTGGGGCTCCCAGGGATCTGGTCTTGCCAGCTGTTTTCCCAGCTTGGTTTTTGGACTTGCCTTATTGCCATGGACTTGCCTGGTGGTCTCAGGATGTCTTCTGACCCTGCCTATCCTCACCAGAGCTTGGCTTCTCAGCTTGACCTCATCACCTGGGACTCCCCTGATGTGGATGCTTGGTTGAACCTGGCTGCACCCTGGGCCTGCCCTGCTCACCTTGCTCAGGTACTGTGGGACAGGGCAGTGGCTGGCGAGGTCACAGCCCCACCAGCCTTGTTATCGCTTCCAGCCCTGCATCCCTCAGGGAGCAGCCAGCCCAGTTATTTCAAACACTTGGAAGCTAGACAAGTGTTCATCTGGCTGCTTTACTGTGCACTTCCTTTTCCCTGATAGTCAGGAGTAGGCCACTTGTGCTGGCTGTGTTCTTTTCCCCCACTGTCTGAAATGGGGATGTTTTGAATGTTCAAAATTGAATCTATATAAATAAGAGACTTGTAAAGACACAGAGAGAATTTACTTATGCTGTAGCCTGATAGGAAAGCTGGAAAGGAACCTCCTTTCTTGAACCAGTGATCCCCTACCCACTGAATCACGTTTGAAACTTTTCTAACTCGTATTCACCTCATTTGGAAAAGGGAATTTTTAGTAATTCAAGCAGTTTTTGTGCCACTCTGTTAATGAGTCTCCAGATAAATTGGCTCCTTCTAGTTCCTGGTATTTCTGCTGTTCTGGATCACAGACTTCATGTTGGTGCCATCTACTTTGCCTCTCATGTGAGAGGCTTGTGTGCTTTATTGCACTGAAATTATTTTTATTATCAAGACGGTTGAAATTTGGTAATTTCTGGTTAGAGTTGATCTGCTTGCTAACTTGGACAGTATGCAGGTGAATATCTTGCTCTGGGTACACCTGTCTAACCATCCACATAGCGATGTTTTTGGCAGTGTAATATCTATCAGATACATTGTGTAACAATTTCTGGAAAAATCCGTATCATTGTTTTCATTGTCTTAAAAAATTATCAGCAGCTAAGAAACACATCTCAAACTAGAGAGATGCATACACTTGCAGTTACAGCAGTAGGAAGTGACGAGTTGGTAGCTGCTAGGGGAAAGTAACATGTCATGTAGTGGTGTCCATCACTGAAATACTCGGCAAACATCAGCCCTTATAATCCCTCCTTCAAAGAGACACAGGCAGGATTAGTTTAAAATAGACTATGCTGTGACATGTCCAAGAGCCTGTATTAAGTCACTGGCAGATGCCATGTGGACCTGAGCTTTATCTGTCCTGTTACTGTGCACCCAGTTCCCCTTTCTCGTATGATGGCTTTGTCCTGTGCTCCTTGTCTTGGCCAGGTGCTGCCAGCTTGAGCTGGTAACCTCCCTACTGGGAAGGGCTGGGAAAAAGCCCAATATAACTGAAGCCTAACTTGTGAACTGGTGACCTAGATTGTTTCCATTCTTTGACATTTCTTCAATCTCTGGAAAAAAATGGGTCTTGCCATCTCACACCAACATGAAAGGAATTCAGTGCCCCAAAGTCTTGTTTCAAAAGTTCTGCAGGAGTGGGAGGAGCTCTGGAGTCAAGAAAAGGCAATATATCTAGGTTTTCAATGTCTTTTTTTTTTTTTTTTAGCATGCTTTATCATAATTTATTATTGCTGAGGTCTAAAAAAGGAGTTGTGGAAGTGGCCAGAACTTTTTCTGGTGCAAACCGCTAAAATTCCCTGTAACTTGAGTAGTGTTACATTGATTGGCATAGCCTGGGCATAGTCCCTCTGGAATCCAGAGGAGCTCCATTTGCATCAAAAGCAATTTTGGCCCAAGATGCACTCTGATTTGTTTAAGGTGCCTGGCAACATGGTAATGAGCAGCTTTATAAATAACTCTGTATTATTATCTTTATGTCTTAGTAGTAGTATTGTTATTTTTATGGTACTGTAATGTTTATTATGGCTATTTTATGGTGTAATTTGATTAGTGTGTTACCCTAATGTCACATAGAAAAGGGGAGGGCATTCCTGTCATACTTCTGAACACTACCCCTTCTGTTTTCATCTGAGGAACCCAAAGCCCTTTGGCGATCATTAATTGCCCCACACCATATAAGTAAACTCAAGCACAGAGAACTTAAATGATTCCCCCAAGCCCACACAACAAGTCAGTGGCAAAGCCGAGAGTTAGACCTCGAGAGTCCTGACTCCCTGACGTCTGCGTTAACCACTAGAAAACATTCCCATCACAGTAACAACAGGTATAATAGAAATTAAGATTGCCACTTTGGAGGTATTTTTGGTCATTTGTAATGAGAACACTCAATGTTTTATAAACTCTTTAGGTTTCCTGTTTAGGACCTGATCAAACCATAAACTGCTCGTTTAAATAAGCTCCAAAAACAAAATGTACTAGAAAGCTGAGGAGTAAGGAGACGACATCCAGTGGCAAACTTATGTTTATTGCTCATTTGCTTTCCTTGCTGGGATGATGCCGTGTACTTAGATTAAATATGCAGAGCCAAATTTATCCCTCGGGTGTAATTTTTTTTGGACTCGGAATGACACTAGGGTGAATTTGGCACATTTACACTCAAAATTAATATGGGTTTTACAAATATTTGGAACGGTGTCAAAATGTTGCGGGTTAAATTCTGTTCTCCGTTCCACCAGTACTAACCCAGGTTAACGCCGTTCTGATCTCGCACTGGATTTACAGCGATGTAATTCCACTGGCCCAGCGTTCAGCTGGTGTGAATTAGTTTATCTGCACTGGAATGCAGGCAGCTCAGCTGCTTTACACCAGCTAAGAATCTGACCCATAGTTAAATAGAATTACTCCAGAAATACACAATGGCGAATGCAATGTGAATAAGATCCACTGTGCCCCGAATTTGCACTGGGGAAACGCAGCTGAAGCTGGTTCCGCAGCAATGCACAAACTGGCACCACAAACCTGAACATGACCCCCGTTCGATCTTCTGATGCTTTATAAGTTTTAAAATAACACTGCAGCGTTACGCGTGCTGCGTGTGTGTAAATCATCCCAAACTGCTGCAAATCGTCGTCTGTTCTCTTGTTTCAAAGCAGAGATTGGGAAGTGCTTGGTGATATTTGGGCTCAGTTCAGATATTCCAAAGCTTGGATGGATGGATTGTTTTGATTCTTTCTTTGAACTCCTTTCCCACCCCTGCTAAAAGAAACAGACAGATCCACTCAGTTAAGCGACAGACAAGTTGGAGACAATGAGCCACTGCCCTCCCCGGTACCACCCCCCACATGCCAAATTTGCAGACATCTGCGAGCTGGAGCCCAGCTCTGCGGTAGTAAAGAAGTGCTGGTATTCATGTGATGTACTGCCTTCAGCGGTCACAAATGACTGAAATTAACCTCTGTTCTATGGGCCTTAACTTGGTTTACGACTCGGGGTCTTTTGTTTTATACCACTATACAGAGGTGCCTTTGCCATGCTAAAGATTTAACTAAATTATAATGAATGATCCTCACCAGCACTGTGCCCCTAATTAGAACAAGTCGCACAGACATATTGTCTCCTTGATTTCCTCTGTTACATTTCTCTCACTCTCTTTCTCTGCCTGAGACACATGGGTCCCATTAAACATTTTAGCATTTAATGTGGTTCCCTTAAATGACTTCTCAAGTTTTCAAGTTCCATTTAGAATTGTATGTTACTCTCCTGACTGTGGTTTTGATTTTGTTATGTTTCATGCATTTAGCCCAAGCAATTGCTCTTCTCCCCCCTCTAGTGGGGAGTACTTGGGTGTGTGGAAGTGTGTGTGTTTTAAGTAGAGCAGAGCATCTGCCTATATCTTCTGTAGACATTCGTACAAATATCTACACGTATATAAAATAAGGAAATGGGAAAATAGCTCCTGAATGTTGATGGATGTGAGCGTGATGGTTCTGTGATGTTTTTTAGTGCAGTACAGTTTATTTGTTAAAGAAAACAAAGCATCTGCTAGTTTATTATCATTATATTTCTATCAAGGTCTCTTAAGTGTTCCTGTAATACACAGAGCTGCTTATTCTCTTTTCAGTTTAGTTTGGAAATATCTAATGATTGACAAAACCCTTTTAGAACATGTGGTTATCTGTATGATGTATATTATACCCATTGCACAGTCAGGAGTGCTGAAGGACAGAGGTTTTGTTGTTGATCGCACCATCCGTAACGCGCTTCCTCAGTAACCGCTACAATGAGAATACCAAATAGTCCTTTCCAAGAGTATCAAGTCAAGTTCAAAGTCTGGACCCTAATCCTCAAGGTATTTTGTGGCCTGGGCCCAAGGTGTCTCATAAAGCTTGTCTGTGCTTGTCTTAAATCTTGTCTATACCACTGTAGTTATCCCATTTCAGATCTGTGCCTGGATAATTATTTTTGCATAAGAATGACTTATTTCCCCCACTCTTCCCTCTTGTAGCTTATGCTCCTCTGAAAATGCTATATACCTATTTAAAGGGAAGGGCATTCTTAGGCCAAAATAAGCATCTCTTTCCAAATAGTGTTGTAACAGTAAAGAATATTGTGATCGCATAAGTTAGCAATATAATTATAAAGGGCAAGTTTTATTTAAGAGAAAAGGCCTTTCCGTAGTCATAAAGGAAATCTGTTACAAACGTGAGCAGTAAACCTGCGTTTCCCAGCTCCTAGCTCCATAAGTGACCTCGTATTGAGGACCTGTAACTTTAAAGCTGTTGACTTTCTCAGTACCAGACTGCCACTGGTTGCTGTTAGGGTGCTGTTAGGATTGTGAATCCAGAAGCTTATTCCCTCCTGTTAAAGGCATTACTACCCTGGTTCTGATACCATTGTCGCAGCGCTTTAGCGGTGGATTTTGACATTCCGTAACAAAAACCTAAGACATAATTTCAGTGACAGCGTCTTGCATGTTAGATCCCTCAGATGTGAAACCAGCTAAGATTTAATTATGGCGATTTACCAACATTACTTGTTCTTTAGATAGTTCTTAAAAGTTTCCGTGATGTATTGGCTTCCAGGTTTAAGCCACAAGAAGCTTGAAATTTATCTCTGGAGCTGAGATTTAGGTTTCATTAACAGTTAAGCCTTCGTCTGGAGTGCTGATGTGTTCTGCAATGGGTAACTCGGCTTGTTAGTAACATTAGCAGATTTGTGAGTCCTCAAACACGTCCATGGATAATTGTGTTTCAACCTTGTGTTCTTTATTATAATCTGCTGTCTGATAATGGGTGACAGGGTAGATAAGGGAAGGAAAGGTGCCAGTAAGATTTCATTCAATCTTGTACGTTCTGCTCGCAGCTGCTGTTTCCTCTAAGGTGATGGCCGACTTGGCATCTTTTGCTTTAGAACAGAGAAAGCCACGATTGATGACAGGCTGTTTAATCTGTTTCTTACCAGCCACTCAGGGAGACTTTAAGATTACTGTAAAGAGATATCACAGGTCTAGGAGCTGCTTTCTGGAATCATTCTTCTTGCAGTAGTGCAAATGGACAGCTTTTGCTTCTATCACAGCAATGATCACTGTTTAAATTAAATAGAGCTCTTTGAAATTTTGTTGACGGAGCAGTTTTCTGTTGATAAATGCAGCTTCACTAAAATTGAGACGTTTCTCCGGGGACGGCATCAATTTTGACAAAATTTTCCATGGCAAAGTTAAAAAGAAGCATCTTAGTTTTGTTGAGATGGATTTTTGTGAAGCTGAAGTATTTTTGGTTTGAGTTCATAGTTTTTATTTTTATCTGAAGGTTGCAAAGATAGACATTTAATAACATACAGTGGCATTGGTGTATTTCCTTCATTTTGCTATCTACATGATAGTAAAAAAACTGTTTAGCTAATTCTAGATCTTGGAAAGTCTTATAAATCTGGATTTGGGGGGAAAACCTGACCTTTCAGTTGAGAATGAAAAAAAATTTGGAATTTCTTATTAGAAAGAAATTCTGGTTTCTGATTAGTTCCTGTATGAAATGCAGAGGATATTAATTTCTCTAGTTGATATTTTGTTCTTTGTAACTTTTCAGTCCTCTGAAAAATCTTCTGTTGCATGAGAGCTGTTGCTTGAAGAGGTTATTGTGATAAATATTTGCCTTTCTAAACTAGAGTAGCACTTCTTCATCTTTCACAGAATGGTGATCATTTCACACAGTACTGATCATCTCACCTATATGAATGACTTATAATAAGTGCTGCTACTGTCTTTGCAATATATTATAAATACAATAATGCTGTTGAGATAGAGATTAATTTTATTTTATGAATTAAAAAAAAAAGTCAGAAAACTTAAGCTCTAGACTCGCAGACTCTTACACTGCTTTGATTCCAAGTGGCTTACTGTGTCGCAGACCTGTATGATCTTGGGTGAAGAATTAACAGTCCTGACCACTTTGTGGCAAGCTTCTAGCAGCAGTTAGGTGCTTCTCACAGGTGACTTTCAGGCCATGCTGGAAATTCCTGACTTGTGTAATTTAAAGGGTTAAAAATCAAGGGGCAAACCACCACCAACAAAATGCCATGCCTTTGATTTAATAAAGAGATAATCCTCTTTCTATTAGCTACGATAATAATGACTCACCAGTAGTAAATGAAGGAATATACACAGAATGACATCATGTGAACAGCACAGTGTCTGTGGGACTTAAACCGAAGAGGATTATTCCAATATATCAGTTCTGAGCCTAAAACTGGCAAGGATGGATCTGGACTAAAATTTAACATGAGAAATGTTTATTGAAGCACTAACATGAGAAAGGAATTATATAACTGAAGTTATTAAAAACAATAAGCTCCTATTTCAAAAGCTTTCATTTCAAGTAGAATAATATACACCCAGATTGACATAAGGCTGTAATTCTATTGAGTCATTCCAATGACATCATGAACCACAAGAGGGGATGTGCCGTGGTTTATCGGTGTCTGCAAACCACACCCCATCCCCCGGATGGAATTACAGCCTCCATCTTACACTGGAGAATGGAGTCTCATTTGGTTCTCAATACAGAGGGAATTTCCCTGAAACCAGCAGAGTTAGTCTGGCTTGACACTGGTGTAGGGAAGAGGAGTTAAAGCACTGATTGCTCACAGTTCTGAATTTCCAGGCCTTCTGCTTCTAGACAGCCCACTGATGTGCTTTATCACAGGAGTTTCAAACTCCTTTATATGGATCAAGAGATTGTTTAAAACCAATTATAAACTGTAGCAAATTAACAATTTGGTTATAGGGGCTATAATCTGACTTTTACAGACAAGGGACTTGCTTTAAGTTGATTTTCTGGGTCTGGATTGTCCCTAATCACCACAAAGGTTGCCTTGCTCCCATGAAGCTGGGAGAATGGGAGTTCTGGAATGTCTGGAAGTAGCCACTTTGTCTAATTTTAGGACTGAAATGGTAGTTTTACTGTCCTGTGAGCTGAGAGGTTCCTGTAGAGAATGATTCAGAGCAAAACTTGAGTAAAATGCAGACACGATGTTCAGGCTGTAGAATTGCATATTGGGAGTGGGCAATACAACCAACTTCAGTGCCCCTGATGCAGGCTTGGAAAGGTTTCTCTGTAGCTCTGGTGCCTCAAGAGGTGCAGCTGTGTAGGATGCACACTTGAATCTGGTCCCACAAAATACTCTGAAAAATCTTGCAGCCCACCTACTTGTCTGTCAGAAAGCACAGATAGTATCACTTGTGTGTTATGGAGATAACTGGGCTGGATACCAGTGAAGTTTTACTCATCCTAGGCTTGGATTTAATGTTTTGCTATAACAAGTAAGGAATCGCAATTTAGACCTAACAGACCAAAGGCTGCTTCTATTTGCTATTCTTATGTTTAGATACTAAATCCTGAATATCTATTTCTGGTAAACTGGATTCCACTGTCAAGCAGAAGAATAACTTGGAGGTCAACAAGATTCACAGTGGTGCCGCGAAGGGCTGATCCAGTGAGTCTCACTTCTGCTGATGTCAACAGCGGTGCTGGGGGGAGGAATCCGCCCTGCTCCATTACTCAGAGGGTGCTGACAGAGTATCTTTTATGAGGAGTTTGAAATATTCTGGAATCTGCTTCCTACACTAGTCCAAAGGAGCCCAGAATTGGTGACTTTCCAGGCATGTTGCAAAAGACACCCGTTGGTCAGATGATCTGGAGAAAGTGAGAATATGCCTCTGTTCATCTGCCCTGCGGAGGGGGCTGATGAAATGCTGGGGAGCTGATGTCTGGTTATTTTGTCTGTGCTGAGACACCTGGGCAGACAACTTCAGTATCTGAAAACTAAATAGAAAATACATACAGACTTGATGAGGGAAACTGGGCAATAGGGAATTCTACCTACGGTTTGGGGGTGGGAACAATTCCTTACAGTTTGGAAAGAAGGAATTGTTTATAAAAGGACTGTCACAGTTTCTGACAGTGCTCAGCAGGTCTGTGTTTTCCCTGTGTTTCTCTTGTCTTCCCCACCCACCTCTCCTCATTGAAGAGTAAATGTGGAAATACTTTATCGTTCAATGAGCTGATTTCTTGTTTTGGATGTTGGTCTTTGATAACAAAGTTTCTAAATGCCTGATTAAATTTACTCCACTACTGCTGCAGATCGTGTTAGAAAGGCAATTACTAGATGAAGCCGCATGAGTAAAAAGGTGGATAAATAAATGAACTGGGAAGAAGACATTTTGGAGCAGAGCTCTAAGACTTCGAAGTAGGGTCATTTTTCTAATTATAGGATGGTGAGGCCGAAGACTTCAAATGCCCAGGCAAAGGATGAAAAAAACTATCCAACTGAATAAATAAATCTCTTAAAGAAAAAGATAGTTGTCTGCCAAGAAATTTAATATGAAATGTTGAGAATGCAGTTCTGAAAAAGATTTAATTGGAGATATACTCCTAAGAATATGTAAATAGTCTTTCAGCTTCTTAACTAAAAGGAGAAACAGATGCCAGCTTTGAGATCAAATATGAAAAGTACTGAGGCCTCTAAATGTCACTTTAAATGTATATAATTAGATTCTTATCTTGCTAAGAGTGGAAGGTATAAACTCTTTAGATATATTTTACAGCAAATGGTTCTTGTCTACTTTAAATACAGTAAAATTCAAACATCTAGATTTTTAAACGTAATTTGAAAAGTTAGGGGTTTTAAGACAAAACAGGGATATGTCAGTTTTGACTGGCCAGTGCTTTGGCGCTCAGTAGTTTGGACCTGCTGATTAGGGATCCAGAATCCTAATAGTGTTTGAGTACCCCCTCAGGAAAAATTTCAGTGGTGTGTGTGGACTTGACTATGCTATCAGTTATTGCTAGATCAATGAATTTGAGTAAAATAAGTAAATCGATTTTTATTAGTTTTAAGAACACACCAGTCACCAGAATCTTAGTCCTTACAACAGAAGGGCAATGATTCTGTGGGGTTGGAAGCCAGTCATTAAATTGCATGTATTTTTGCCCTCTCTGACTTTGGTAGGGACCACCAAGGAAAACACTGAATCATAGAGTAGAAGTTGGTGCTGATGGAAGGGATGGCTCAGGCTGCCCGACTGACACTGCAGTTTTTCATTTACATGAGGACATTAGATAATTCAACAAAAATTAGTATACTTTACTATGCCTTCATCAGCAGCCAACAGACCCAGGAGTTTATATTGTGTGTCTGGGGCAACAGCTCTGACTCCATTTCTACTGAAAGCCAAGACATAAAATGATTGTGACATTTCTGATCCAGTAGGAATTTGTAAGTACCAGAAAATTCAAGCAAGTTTCACTCCACAAGTCGCAGGTTCAGGTAGAAGGCTTGGTCTTGAGCTGATTTTGTTCAGGTTTGATTACTGCAATAAATCTGAAATTAAACCGAGCTTTCCAACACTGAGTTTCCAATGATGCCAGGGTAGATTTATGGTTCTGGGAACAAACCATACGGTTTTGCAGAGATTGTGGTGTTGCCATAGAATCATAAACCTAAAGAGTCTAGTTCAGTCCCTCTGCCTGCTCTGAAACAGAATGAACTTCACCTAAATTCTTTGTGCCAGATGCTTGTCCAGCCTGTTCTAGAGACCAGTAACAGTGATTCTCCCTAGATGTTCATAGAAAAAACACTTAGAAAATGAAAATGTAGGCCAGTTCCTTTGGTGTACCCAGATACACTTCAGTGGCAGTCAGTGTTAGGTGGCCCACGCATGATGAAATCGGATCTTTCTTGCATTAAGTGTTTCCATGTTGCTGTTCAAAAACAT